>BQNB010006554.1:0-17500 GCA_026074375.1 Tanacetum coccineum | reverse complement strand
AAAAATATAAAGGTGGACATGTAACGCATCCGCCTGCTTATAACGTCCAATATGTGGACGACTGTCATTAGTAATAGTATGAAAGTAGTTTTAGAAGAAGAGAGAAATAATGCTGTGTGTTGCAAAGAACGCTATTTGATATTATTGTGCACTTACTACTTATATAAAGCAGAAAAGATGAAATGAGGTATCTTGAAATTGTGTCTATTGCATCGCTACTTCGAAGGATTGACATAAAAAAAATTTAGTACTCGAGTCATACAAGGTATGAAGAAAGCACACTGTTATTGTAAGAACTGTAGCCTAGATGTGAAAAGTGTGGTCTATACAGATGCGCAAAAAGAGTTCTGAATTCTTAATAATACAAACATTCATGTCATATGTACATATAACTAATTCACAACATATATACTTATTGACAGATCAATATATTTAATGTTATCCTTAAAACACCCATTACTAATTAATGTAATTTTTAAAACACCCTTAAAATAAAAAGTACATGTTGTTATACACATTGTACAAACTAATAAAACACACAAAGCTTTATACTATTTATATGCTAATACATATAGTTTTAAAAGCCGGACTGGGCCAACGGATTCAACCGAGAACGTGAGTGGTCACCGGTTCGGCTAGCAAATAAAAGCCGTGGAAAACAAACCGAAGAGAACCGATTAGAACCTATAAAAATAGGTGAATCGGGCCTAATCGGATTTATTTTCCTTTTGTTTTTCTCCAATTAATCAGAGGGTACCCGTCGCCACAGCACGCGGGTAGCCTGGTATATATATAATGTGTCACAATGAGTATAAGTTGATTTTCAATATGTAGTGATATGAAGTATTGTCAAATCATACTAATCAAACAATCATCATGAGCAACAAAATCCGTCTAGTAAATTGTAACAACTTTTCCATATAAAACTTATACTATCTCCAAGCATACATTAACGTCCATTCAGACGGCTTATCTTTTGCAAAATAAAAACCAGATTCTTTAACTAACCAATAACATTTACGCTCAACAAAAATATTTCCTCGACACCTTTCAGCAATATAGATATCAAAAACATTAAAATCCACCTCTCTCAAAGGAGTATTGTCGGGATTCATCCAAAAAAAGTTCCCTATAAACACAGTTGAATCACCAATTCCTTGGCGGAATTCCCAATTGAATGTTTCGTTATAAGTCATTGTTATGTGTCCAAGATCTTTGTTTTTAGAGGAAACATGAACAACAAGATTTTGAATTTCCTCATCCATAATAAACTAGTCAAAGATTAATTATACAAGGTCTAAGACAAGATGAGGGTCTTAAGGAGGTCTTTGGTCAAGACTAGGAAAGTATGAGCTCTATGTCCCCTAAAATGGAAGTTATCCCATGAAAATAAGGAAATGTGTTTTGGAACTAGAAATATCTTTGCACTTTCATGACCACATCCGGCCATAGACACATATATATGATGATATTTTATAAATTTTAAGTATTGGGTATAAAAATGAGTATTTGTTGAAGCGAAAAAAAGTTTTAGTGCTTTCGGGTATGCCTAAACGTATTTAATTGCGAGACGTAAATGTTTTACGTAACCAATAAAAATAAAACATAAAAATTTGATTATTACTTTCATAAAAATAATATATTGCTTGCTTGACGAAAACTTTAATTTGTTTAATGTCCGTTTACGTTAAATGTTGATTTTTAGTTTACGCGATTTAGCTAAACGTTGGAAATTTAAAGTGAACGCGTAAAAGTTAAAAATAAATAATTGGATGTTCCTTAATGTAAAAAAAGGCGTGAAAATGTGAGTTGTTACATTGGCTTTGGCCTATAAATTTTGCTTATTGAATTTGGTATATATTAAGCATATGGCTTAATGGATTATGACTTATTCAGTTTTAGCTTATTTAGATTTCGGCTTATTTGAGCCTATATATATACGCACGGCTTATTTTGAAGCTTATGGCTTAATTAGTTTTGGATTTTTCTATAATATAAGCTTATAGCTTATTGATTTGGCTTAATGGGCTTAAGGCTCATTGGACTTGAATTGTATTTTGGGGTTTATAAAAAAAAGTATGGAATAAGTTTCGCTATCGGGCTAAGTATTTTGGACCATGTGACCCAATAATGAACAAATGAGTTTGTGGACTTTTATAAATGGACTAAAGAAAGTTGTGTTGGACTAAGAGGAGGACTTGTTGTTGGACTTGTCGATTGTGAAGAGGTTATTTTGCCACGGTTTAATAAATCATGTCAATAGTATTGGTATTGTGATTGTCGGAAAATGTCGAATTTGTAAAAATTGTTTTGGAATAAGGTTTAATACCTTGGAGAAAGTAATAAAGATGTACGGGTCATGCCGAATTTTTGAAAGAATTATATACTTAGAATTTTGCTAAAAAGAGGTAAAATTTTCAATGTTTTAATAATAAATGGTTATTTAACTTGAAAATTTAATACAATACGAAAGATGTAATTTCTTGAAACTTTTCTCAAATGTTTACTATTTATAACCGTCGTATCGATTTTAATTGAGGAAATGGAAGGGTGAATCTTAAGGAAGATTAAGTGTTGAGGTAAAAGCTTTTGGACATATTTAACGACGAAACATTTTACCCCGTTAGCCCGATAATAAGACGAAAGTAATAATAAAATATTATTATTTTATTTAAATTATAAAACATTCATGTACATACATATTTAAATATATCGACTCGGAAATGTGGATTATTTATCTTTGACTTTTGAGCTCTTGCTCATTTCTTTCGTCTGTTTTTCGCGGAGTATTTTGGTCGATTGTACCGTTTTACAGATTGAGGTGTTTGAGCTATATTTTTCTTAATGTCGCACATTGCCCAAGTGTTTTGAGTCGTTTTTGCGTAATTAACACGCAACCATAGTATGAAGTAAAGTTTTGATGACAAGATAAAGTCTTGGTAATAAGACATCAGTTTTTGTGATAAGTTAACGTTATGAGTTAACGAGTTTGGAATGTTATGAATTTAAAATGGGATTTTGGGATGAAAATGAGGATTTGCGTGAGTAAAAGCGAACACTTGTACAATAAGATAATTTTGTACGAGTATTGATATAGTGAGTATATATTAGGTCGTTGCCGGGTATATTGTGCGCTTGCGTAGGGATTGATTGTGCTTTGCCTTTTGAGATTGTGCGGTTGCTTTTGATTGCTAATTGAGGTGAGTTCTTGTAGCCCCACTTTTTACTGTTTTTTCGTTGGGGGAAAATGATACTTAAATGTGTTTTGAAATGTTTTAAATTGAACTGTGCGAAATGTGGTTTTGTTTTTGGACAAGTTATGTGCTTATGACTGCTATGTGAATATTATGTGTTGCGTGGTTATTGGATCGGTTGGGTACACTTACCCTATGGATCGGCTGGGTTCGTCTACCCTATGGATCGACTGGGTACGCTTACCCTAATTGTGTGTGACTATTGGAGCGGATGAGTACGCTTACCCAGGTTTGTGTGAGACCCTGCCCTAATATAGTGCTCCAGCTGGTAGGCCCTTTAGGTGCGTAAGTGACATATTGTGATTGACTAGCGGGGATGCTATGTCTTGGATTGTTAGCATATATTCACTGTCATATAGCACTATTGTCCACTGTTGAAATATTGGCACAACTTTTGGGTTTAAGGTCAGACCTACGAGCTCACCAACATTATTGTTGACGTTTTCGAGTATCATTTTCAGGTGTGTCAAAAATCAAAGGTATGTGATTGATATTGGAAGAGAAAAGATGTAACCTAAGGGGACTGGGTAGAGATGGACGTGGTTTGAATTATGTTAAGTTTTTAACTTGTAAAGTTCTGTAAACTTCAGTTTTATGAATGTAAATCATAAAGTATATGATCTTGTATCTTGTGCGATGAAAGGTATCGTCGCATCCCGTGTTTTCGCCATTCACGTGGTGTGACACTTTGGCAGTAGTAAATTTTCAAATTTATGGAGAAGTAAATATCACTTTACAACATCATAAACTTCAACAGGGAAAAATGGTGTCCTTTGAGTATTACAAGCCAATAATTGTGATGGTTATGTTGCAATTCACATATGGAGCAGTTTCCATATCAACTAGAGCTTCTCTTTTTGGAAGGAATGAACCCTAGATTTTTTGTTGTCTATTGACAAGCCATTGGCTTTTTGATCATTAGTCATATAGTTTACTTTACAAGGTGTGATTAACGCGATTTTATGTATTTAACATAGTACTGTTGTTATGAGGACTTTATGCGTGTTTAAACAATTCAAGCATGTAGCAAATAACCGTCTTTCAGTTTTTGATTATCGCTTCTGTGTGGTGTAGGAGTAAATTGAAGTGTTCTATTGGTTGGAAGAGCTTTTCATTGATCTTTCTCGCAGCTTTGATAGGGTAATAATTACACTGTTTTGTCAAACGTATCACGTCTGATACTTATCGAGTTTTCTAATAAATTCAATGTAGTACCAAATACCAGGACAATGCATAGTTTTACATGCAACATAATTTGTTTCTTAATTCTACTTCACAGAATAACAACCAGCCAAATGATATTCTTAGAAGGCTTATACTTGGCTTCATCATCGGCATCAAGTGCCATCTTTGATCTTGTCCCTGCCATCACCTTTGTTGTAGCCTCCATTGTTGGGTAATTTTTGTCTCTCTAAATGCATTATTTAATAATTCATACAAGGCCACTCTTATATGATTTTATTAACGTTTGTAGATACAAACCAATACATATTAGAAGTGTGAGAACAATAGCAAAAATACTAGGGACACTGGTTTGAGTCACAGGTGCTGCTGCAATGACACTCAGTAAAGGTCCTAAGCTTCTAAATTCACAATTGCCTCCATCAAATTCTGTTTTGTTAAATACAAGTGATCCAAGTGATGATCTTTTGGCTTCTAGGCTGTTTATGTCTCTTTGGCAGCAGTTGTTGTTGGTCCTTTTGGCTAATTATCCAGGTAACATAACTCTTCAGTATATTGTACTCTGCGCAAAATTCTATTTAGTTTCAGTTTTTTGTATTACATTATATGAGTTACGAGATTTTCTAGACCACCTATCATTATCGGCTTGGATATGTTTTACTGCAACAATACCATCTGTTGTGGTTGTATATGGGGCGTGTTGGAGATGTTGCGTTGCGCACCTGGATTGTGGGTGTGATATTTTTAAAATAGGGGTGGGCAAGGTGGGTACATAATTAGTATTGGGATGTTTTGGCAGTGTTAGAAAGTGACTTAAACTCTAAGGGGCGTTTGGTAAATTTGTGTGACTTGGCCACCAAGTTTGTTTAGCCTATAAATAGGGATTGATGGGTTTAGTTTTCTTCGTACCTTGAATATTTGTTTTGTACCGTATAAATTAAGGTTTGGTACCGTTGAATTTGGTTTTGTAATTTGGTTTGGTATTTGAATAAAGCTTCCGCTTCGTTCGTTCGATTTTGTTTGTTTGTTTCGTGCTTTTGATCGCCAACAAGTGGTATCAGAGCTAGGTTAGATTAGCCATGAAGAAAAAGAAGAAAAAAAAGAGGTGCGTTTAGGTTTTGGATTTGGTTTTGAAGGATCATTCTTGTTCTTGATCGCTTGGCTTTGGAAGTTCGTACGGAATTCGTAATTGGTAGTAATAATCGCTTTGTTCCAATCTTGGCATCTTGTCGTGGGTTTGTTTTTGTCGATCGATTGTTTGGTTTCTTCGAATTTAGGGTTCTCGATTGATTCGATTTAAGAATCGATTAATTGTCGATCGATCTCTGTGGGGATTCGAGTAGGTTTGATTTTTTAGGTTCTTCTCTGAGAATCGTTTGAATTTGTGTTGAATAATCATCTTCTTCAATTCGTTTGGGTAATTGTTTCTTTTAGGGTTCATACTGGGTTGAAGATGAATAAGAAAAAGAAAAAAAAAAGTTCGATTGTGTCGAAGTTGGGTTGTTTTTGTTGAAGATTTGTCTGTATTGAAGATTCGATTTGAAAGTTGGTTTGAATTGGAGTTTGTTTGTCCAATTTAGGTATTAGTCTCAAGATTCGTTGTTTGTGGAATTTGATTGGATGATAATGAAGTTATGGGTCGGTGATCTTAATTGAATATTTGTATCCATCGAAAAATTAAAGATTTGTTTGTTTTGGGATTTGGTTAATATCTCTAGTGACTGTTAGAAGATCGTGGTTTAAGATTAGTCGTTTGGGTTGGATTTTCGTTAATCGATCGTTTGATTTGTTTTGGATCGTTTTCAGATTCGATCATTTGGCTTTGGTTTGGATCATTTTCAGATTCGATCAATTGGTTTTGTTTTGGATCGTTTTCGGATTCGATCGTTTATTTGAATTAGGCTAGGTTCTCTAGCATTTGAAATTTTGAATTTGGTTTGGATATTTGAAGGAGTTCAAGTCACGGTGGAGATTATTAGAAAGTGACTTAAACTCTAAGGGGCGTTTGGTAAATTTGTGTGACTTGGCCACCAAGTTTGTTTAGCCTATAAATAGGGATTGATGGGTTTAGTTTTTTTTGTACCTTGAATATTTGTTTTGTACCGTATAAATTAAGGTTTGGTACCGTTGAATTTGGTTTTATAATTTGTTTTGGTATTTGAATAAAGCTTCCGCTTCGTTCGTTCGATTTTGTTTGTTTGTTTCGTGCTTTTGATCGCCAACAGGCAGTGATGAATGATTTACGAAGACAGGTTGAAGCTAAACGTAGAAATGAGAAGCAAAGGAGATTCAGGTGTTTGTCGTTTTACTTTTGATCTATTTTTTCTTTTGGTAAAATAGAGTTTGTGATTGAATTAGTAAATAAGGGTTTGCCTTAAGCTGCTGTTAGAGTTCAGATCAAGAGGATATGTGCATGGTGCAGAAGTCGCCGTCGATGCCTCTAAACCTGTCCATGGACGTCTGAGGTACATAAACTCTTTGTGTTGCATGTAGCAATAACTTTGATCTTCAACATGGAATCTGAACTAAAAATATGCCATGCCATACGTAATGCATATGCGTTAAGCTATAATTTTGACACACCAAATTGAGCTTGAGTATTGTATTGTGCATCAACTATTTCAGTAATTTATTAACATTACCATTTTTTGCACCCTGGACTGTAAAAGATGATTTTATCCAGTGTGCCCCTGCATGCCAGGTATAAATTTTATGCATATACAACCTGTCAGTTTGCTGAAATGGCTTGAAATCATGAAACAAAACATTTATGTTTCTCTTGAAAGTTTTCATTCTAAATATATGCATGACTTTTTGTTATGAAGAGGTATAACTAAATCACGTGGAGCAAGGGTTGGTGTCAAATCAAATTAGTATGTGTGGAATTGGAAAGAGATTGTTACCGCTTCAAGTTTAATATAGTTTAACATGTGCTTAGCTAATTTACCCGTTTTACGAAAGCATGTAAAGTGTTCTAACTTACAGATTAGTGTAATATCACAAGTGATATATCAAACAAAATACTGCACGAGAAAAAAACAAAAATATACAAAAAAAAACAAAAAATAAGTTTGTCGAAAGTATATGAAAGTTCCCCTCTATTTAAAGATAATTAAATGCTCATCACGATGGTGTAATTTATAACGTTTTACGATTTTTGAGGTATGTGATTTTTAAAAATAAGGGTGAAAGTGTGTTTAATTAAAAAACACAAAGGTAAGAAAGGGTGGTGTATATTTTTTAAGGTTTAATCTTATCCATTAAATAAAGTTAAATCTTAGATTAATCCTCACCATTAGATCAAACTCAAATGGATGGTGAGGATTTGTCCCTTGGTATGTGAGGAGAAACTAATATGCAAATGAACTTTTCTCATAATATATAATAGATCTATCCAAAATCTTGTTCTTACGGATGACGTTATTGGGTTGACACACAATCGGAATTCTTGGATCCCTCGGAAAATCAATATATGTGTTTGGTGCTTTAAACAAGCTGCCTACTCGTTCGAATCTTGAATCTCGTGGTGTGCCTATCGCCTCTGTTATGTGTCCACCCTATGATAATGCTACTAAAAATGAATATCATTGCCTTCTTTATTGTCCTCATGTGGTCAAAGTGTGGAGGAAAGTTTGGGGTTGGTGGAACTTAGGCTTGTCTAACGTCTTCTCTCCTTTCTCCATTCGGGACATAATTTTAGGATTGGTTTCTGATATGGATTGTAATCGGCTTAACAAGATTTTACGTGGGGTTTTTCAACGCAAATCTTGAAGACGTCACAAGCATTAGGGAGGAGGATATTTTTCCCTCGATACAACGGCTCTCTAAAATGTGGATAGCTGCTCGTTTTTCTAAAGGCATTGCGGCTTGGGATAAGTGGATCTCAAGTCCTTATGATATTCTTGCTCTTGGTTGATTGTTCTCTGTAGATCCTTGCCTTTTTGTTTATCTTGTTTTTTTTATTGTTGGGCCTCCTTCTTGGAGCCCTTTGTTTTTTAATAAAATTTTAGTCTTTAAAAAAAATATAAAGGTGACATGTAACACATTCACTAACACTTATGTATATATTATATATATTAGATAAAGAAATAATTGTGTGTTGCAAAAACATTTATATCTATACTACATATATAAAGCAAATTAGTATCTCTCTTTTCATTCAATGCAAAAAATTAAGTAATACAAGGATTGATGCACATTGTATAATCTTTAATGCAAACAACAAAAAGTTTAAATTCAATAATACAAACATTCATGTCATATGTACATACAACTAATTCACAACACATATACTTATTGACTGATCAATATATTTAATGTTATCCTTAAAACACCCATTACTAATTAATGTAATTTTTAAAACACCCTTAAAATAAAAAGTACATGTTGTTATACACATTGTACAAACTAATAAAACACACAAAGCTTTATACTATTTATATGCTAATACATATAGTTTTAAAAGCCGGACTGGGCCAACGGATTCAACCGAGAACGTGAGTGGTCACCGGTTCGGCTAGCAAATAAAAGCCGTGGAAAACGAACCGAAGAGAACCGATTAGAACCTATAAAAATAGGTGAATCGGGCCTAATCGGATTTATTTTCCTTTTGTTTTTCTCCAATTAATCAGAGGGTACCCGTCGCCACAGCACGTGGGTACCCTGGTATATAAATAATGTGTCACAATGAGTATAAGTTGATTTTCAATATGTAGTGATATGAAGTATTGTCAAATCATACTAATCAAACAATCATCATGAGCAACAAAATCCGTCTAGTAAATTTCTAACAACTTTTCCATATAAAACTTATACTATCTCCAAGAATACATTAACGTCCATTCAGATGGCTTATCTTTTGCAAAATAAAAACCAGATTCTTTCACTAACCAATAACATTTACGCTCAACAAAAATATTTCCTCGACACCTTTCAGCAATATAGATATCAAAAACATTAAAATCCACCTCTCTCAAAGGAGTATTGTCGGGATTCATCCAAAAAAAGTTCCCTATAAACACAGTTGAATCACCAATTCCTTCGCGGAATTCCCAATTGAATGTTTCGTTATAAGTCATTGTTATGTGTCCAAGATCTTTGTTTTTAGAGGAAACATGAACAACAAGATTTTGAATTTCCTCATCCATAATAAAAATATTAAATTTCTCGAAAGAGGTGATTTCATCAACATATAGAGATGTAACATAATAATCATGGTGTATTGTTAACAAAAGAAGGAATATATAGTGAATTATATGACCCATATTTTTGTTTTGAAGTGTGAATTCAAGACTTCATTCCATTTATATAGATTATTTTTAGGTAATACTTATTATATAATAAATACCCAATCAGATTGTTTATATTACAGAAATATAAACTGAGATTACCACAATCTCTTTGTATGTTACATCAACGAGGAATGGTGTGGTCGCGCGTTGCAATGGAGCGTTATAAAAAGCGTACATTTGTGGTTCGCCAATTTGCTTATTGTGAACGTTAGTGTCGATAGTTCGATGTATGATTAACGTTTTATATGTAACTACACGCGTTTACATTTAAATAGATGTGACATGACATTTTTAATTGCAAAATTCAAAAAAAAATACCAAAAATTATGCTATTTTCATCACGTTTATTTGAAACGTGCTATAACACAAAATAAATATTAAATTTTAATATATTTTAAATAACTGAAAATGTTTTATAAATACAAATACAAATACAAATAAATCTTTTTTCAAACATAACTACATTACAAATAAGCTATAATAACTCTACTCGTTACATTACACCTAACAAAATTATATTACACTGATATAACGTATATTATCTCTACTTTCTTATAATGTATTTGGGACTATTCCATTATTAGCGACGTTTAAATTTCAGACTCCTAAACTTGCTTGTTATGGAAATATTGTCTATTGATAGTCATCGATACCATTATAACAACCCATTTAATCTATTATTATAACAACCTATAATAATTATTAAAAACGTGTAACATCTAAAAAACATTACTATCAATAATGATTATTAAAAATGTGTAATCGCATCTACCATATAAATTCACACAAATCATTTCATATATCTCACATACAAATGTTTTTTTATAGAAAAAATAGTCTCTCAATATACCCTCGCTTTCACTCTTCAACTTTTACGGGTACCCTCACTTTCACTCCTCAACTTTGTACGGTTATTGTTAGAAAACGTTTAACTAAATAACATTTGTTCGCCGCAAAATATAGTCACTGGCAAGGTTATAAATAGCGTGAAGCGTGACGTAGCGGCATAGCCAAGCCTCAAGCTTTAGCGTGAGGCGTTGCGTCATAGCGTTTTTAAGACGTGACTCAAAGCAGCAAAAAATATTTATTGAGTGGTCAATAGTAGTTAGCTACTAGACTTAAAATTGAGTTATAGAGTTACTAAGCCCGAATCTCATGCAACCCAAATTATAAATACTTGTAAATAAGCTCAAGTCCAATAAATATCTTTAAAAAATTCAAAAAAAAAATCTCTTAAAAGCTTCAAAAAAAGGCGTCGCGCCTTGCGCTATAGCGCGCTATATCACGCCTTATCACGCTTTATTACACGCCACGCCTAAAGACGACGTCTTGGCCTGTTTCGTAACGTGGAGGCTACGCCTCACGCTATGACGCCGCTATAGCGGCGCTATTTAGAACCCTGGTCACGGGGTACCCGTCGTCGCATTGCGCGGGTACCATGCTAGTACTATCCATAAAAGAAATAATTAGTTTAAATGTAAATAAGACTACAATGAACACCACATATCTTGCTCCATGTTTTCGTCCATGGGAGGTCTTTTTTTAGGCGTCGCGTTGGGATCTCCCTTCTGATTTCAGTAGCCGTCGGTTTTTTGCGTGTTTGTTTTGTATCGTTAGAACTTATTCTGTTTATTTTTTCTTTTGTCTGTTGGATCGATTTGCGTGTGACTTTTTCTTGCTAGCTTCTTACTAGCATTTTTTAATAAAATTTCTAATTGCCGTTCAAAAAAAATGTATCATCTGTTATAATTGCAAAGCGAAACAATTTTCTGTTCAATACTTCAAATATTTTTAAACGAATATGTATGATATAAATATAGCCAGTGGCGGAGCCAGGATCTTGGCATATAGGGGGCAAAAAAAATTTCTTCGAAAACAGCTCTAAAAACCGCAGCTTTTTAGCGGCTTTTTAGTAGCCTTTTAGCACTTTTAGCAATTTTTAACAGTTTTTTAGCAGCTTTTAGCAATTTCTTAGCATATTTTAGTAGGTTTTTAATAGCTTTTTGATATTTAAGCAGCCTTATCGGGGGCAATTTGAGATTTAGGATGGGGGCAAGCTAAAAATAAAGCCATAAAAATACAATTTTTGCACTAAAAAAAAATCGCCAGTTTATCGGGGGCAACGACCCCCTACCTAATACATGGCTCCGCCCCTGAATATAGCATGTATATCAACTTCATACTATCTAAGTACACCGCGTTTAAAGCATACAACATCAAACTCCTTGTGTGAAAAAAAAGGTTAGACGTTTAGAAGTATAAAAACTGGGTCAATTATTGTTGGCCAACTATAAACACGCATGATGTTAATAGCAAGATTTTAACATAAACTCAAGATCAAATGTTTATTCAGACAACTCGATGTGTGTGGCGAACCTTATTTTAACACTGATCTAATGCGAACAAGTGTTTTATAACACATATACATATAGTTGTTCTCATGCTACAAGGAACTCACATAAAATGAGCCATACAAAAATCAAGTTTACAGTAATTGTTCAATCAACAAATACATTTTGCTATTGTAATCATGTAAACCAAAATACACATCATACATACATACGTACCTAAGGATCAGTTCAGCATTCTCTGGACCAGTTGGTCTTCTTGTTTAAGCTTTTTGGCAACATAATAGCCTTTATCCACGACATAATGTTTAAACAACATTTTTTTGCTGACGTTGTATTTGGCTTGCTTGATATGGTACTTTTATCTACAAGATTAAGTTCAAGCACAACGGGCGGAGTTGAAATGTTACTCAACTTTTCCATTGTAGTGGTCGATGACCCGGATGAAACTTCAGCAACATTTGCCATTATCACCAGCGGTTTATCAGAGGTTGACATTGTGGCAGCAGGTGTTTGGTTTAGTATATCGTCAAAAATGAAGCCAACTTGACTTGCTTTATTGGAAGGATTGATATTGAACTGAAAGATAAACTGCTTTCCTACAATTGTTGTGATTAACGACGAGAAGTGATAAGGATCTTTGTCGTCAAATTGTTTTAAGAGGTCCAAGCATTCTGTCACAACGATGTTTTTAGCCTTTGGACTGAAAAAAGTTAAAGAAACAGTTGTCGAGCCGTCTGTGATGAAACCTTTAAAGCAGTACCTAAAATTTACAAACCGTCATTCTAAAAACGAAAAGTACAACAAAAGCTGATCGAACAGGGTTCACATATTACTGGCAAGCAAATGAAAATACCTTTTTTATCAGTAGTACATGCATATACATGATCTTGTATCTTGTGTGATAAAAGGTATCGTCGCATCCCGTGTTTCTGCCATTGATGGGGTGTGACAGATTGGTATCTAGAGCCTGGGTTATACCGGTTTTTATAAAATAAAATAAAAAAGCAACTATAACCAAAAGTGAAGTCTGTCTTTAAAAAAACCTCGAACATGGCGAAAGTTGAATAACCCGAGCAATTTCATGGTATTATTCCTAAATTACGCATAGCCTGATCAACTATGCTTAATTTAGGAAGGACTATGAAATGATGGGGTTAGTTTTCTAAAGTTATGTTAGGGGAAGGGAAGGAATGTGTGAGTAGTAAAACCACCTGAAAATGAGTTGACCTCGTACGTGCATACTATGTGATGTAATTTGGATGAGATATGAGAATGCTTACGAGCATTGGAATTGATTGATTTGTGATATCCATGTCGCCCTTAGTTGCGTGCATTGGATTGTTAGATGATTTGTGGTATCTATGTAGCCTTAGTTGTGTACATAGGATTGATAGTTGATTGATGGTCCCATGATGCCTTGGTTGTGCATGCATTGGGTTGATGGTTGATTTGTGTTGCCATGTGGCTATAGTAGTGCGAGCCTTAAAGGATTAGGTTTGATTTTGGTTTTCCATGCTGCCTTAGTTGCGCAAGCATTGGACGGGAGGATTGGCCTGTAGTTGCCATATTGCCTTAAATAGGTTGCATGTTGCCTTGAGGGTTTTAGTGGAAGTTGTCGCAGGTAGCGACGTGATGTGATGATATGCTTTTGTGAAATATGTGCTTTGTGTGATGACCGGTTGTGCTCGTTTGGTATCGAACCTGGTCGGTGATTTTTGTTAGTATTCTTTCTGTTATATTTAATATATATATATATATATATATATATATATATATATATATATATATATATATATATATATATATATATATATATATATATGTATGTATATATACGGTTACGGACGTCTAATTTCAAACGTTATGATGATTTGTATATGTAAGCAATAATGATGCTGATAATTTGGATAAAAATATTTTGTACTTATACCCTTTTACCGTGTTATCACAGGATGTCTACCCCAGTGTTTGTTAACCCGGAGAGTTCCACCCAGGCTGACGGAGCCTAGAGTTCCCGAGTGCCAGTACCATTGCCGGAGGACCCCTATGAGGCCATTAAGCAGGCTTATCTAGTTGGGACGGACACTGAGTCCGAACCTTTTGAGGACCTTGGGACTGAGTCACCCGAGTCACCCCACGCTGTAGCATCACCCATTTCACTCCCTGATAGTACACCACCTGTTGGTCATGTTGAGGAGTCAGAGGGTTCTGACACATCTGGTGCGGGATCCATGTCATCGGATTCCACTACACCACTTTCACCAGATCACCCGCTTACCCGTGATACACTCGTTTTGGTTCCATCTCTTCGTAGGAC
Organism: Tanacetum coccineum; assembly: GCA_026074375.1. Classification (NCBI taxonomy): domain Eukaryota; kingdom Viridiplantae; phylum Streptophyta; class Magnoliopsida; order Asterales; family Asteraceae; genus Tanacetum; species Tanacetum coccineum. The sequence continues at coordinate 3,105 of BQNB010006554.1, read as the reverse complement.
CGCACGTATGGCCGTGCGTGTTCAGCCTGCGATGTCACCTGGCTGCTCTGCCCGTATAGCGGAGGTAGCAGCTAAGTCTTATGTAGCATTCCATAAGAGGTTTAGGTCCCCTTACAAGAGTTCACCATCCCCATCACCTACCCTTCTATTCCAGAAGAGGTATAGAGGTACGTCTGAGCTTATATTGAGTACTGATAGTGAGGCAGATGAGTTAGGAGACGAGGAGGATGAGGAGGATAGTTTGGATTCTGATAGTAGGAGCAAGGACGCAGAGGACGAGGGTCCTGCTGCGGGGGATGAGGATCCCGGTATGGGGGATGAGAGTTTCAGTTTAGGAGATGATGAGGCTGTGACTGAGGGTCAGCAGCGGGCAACCCCAGTTGTGGAGACAATCATGGGTGAACCGTTAGGATTGGGTTATGGGGCGCTAAGACGCTAAGAGTTAGCAGCCGAGGAGGATCAGAGGTATAGTACGTTTGAGGTAGGTCAGGGTTCTGGTTCTGCACCTAAGCCCGAGAGATCATAGAGGGTGTCAGCATTTAGACAGCCCGCACTCACCACATAGACAGACTCGGAGGATGGTATAGTTTATATTGACATTCCCACTTACCCACCACCAGCACCACCTGTACAGACACCACCTTCACCCGAGTGGACATCCGGTTCACTCCCTATTTCTTTATCACATTCTAATGTTCCATCACCCATTTCATCACCCCTGATATCGTTGACCGTCCCATCACCTGTGGCTACCCTGAAAACCACCATCTCAGTTGATGAGGACCAGTTCATAGAGGTAGGTGCCCAGTTAGAGCTTTATTGGAGTATACTTCAGATCATACTCAGCATTTGGAAGCGATGCCACCCACTTTATTTGCAGAGATTGATAGGGATGTGAGAGAGTTATACACTAGATCAGGAGTAGTTAGGGATGAGATATTTTCTCAGAGGTATCGGCTCAGGAGTTTGGAGCATGAGCAAGAGAGAGCTGTTATGACACTTGGAGCTTTGTGAAGGCCCGTGCTGGCATTTGAGGCATGGGTAGGGCATGTAGACACCCGGATGACGAGTATGTCACAAGCAGGGTATGATGACCATAGGTTGGTTCATGATTTGTTAGTAAAGCAGGCTGCTCTGCAGCGTGAGCTGCAAGAGATGAGCGGACGTGTTACCGCTTTAGAGCAGGAGAGGGATCGTAGAGAGCAGTAGATGATATGAGATTTGGTTAGAGTTTTTTTTGTATAGCATTAAACCGAGTAGCGTCGGTTAGTGTTAGTGTTTCGACTTAAAAAGGTATTCTTTAAAAGTAGTAGTTATGTCTTTTGTCGATAGGCGAATTGTGTTGAAATCATTGTCCTGATAGTGGAGAAAACATCGTTTGATGATTGTTCTATTGAATTTTTTTTACAAAAGTTAGGATTATTATCAGAAGGAATGGATAAGATTTGAGATACGATTTATTGTTGTGTTAAGATCGACACCCATTTCCTTGTTAGGACTGGCGTGCGATGATACTGGTATAAGTTCTGTAAGTTTGGCATGTATTCGAGCGGATCGATTTTACCGTTTTGTTAGAAATACTGATGGGAAGGTAAGAGACCGAGAATAGTCACGAGGGAATTATTAGAAAGAGATGTAGTGATCCAAGTGGAGACTTGATCATGTTTTGTGTGTGTAGGCTTATGAGGAATGTTTAGACCCATTTGAGCAAAGTAAAATTGAGGTACTCGTTGAGCAAGATTGACTGTGAACAAGTTTTAAGCAGATAGTGATGAGATTTAATCTATGTGATGGCCTTCCTGAAAGGATAGCGCCTGAAGTGTTTGACCAAGTAAGGTTTACTTGGGGGATTATGAGCGAGTAAGTGTTAGTGAAGTAGAGTGTGAGTCGTGTTGTGTAGGACGTTGACCTTGTAGGGTTAGTCCCATTGGTTGAATAACCAGAGAGATTTGGCAATGCCAATTCTGATCGATTTGCCGTCACGTCGAGGACGGGATCATATCCTGACACCCGACTGATGCAGTGAGACCTAAAATAAAGGAAATTATGAAGTTAAGAAGTAATATGAGAAATTATCGTGATGTTGTAAGCGAATATAAATTGATCGTGAGAAAGTATAGGACTAGACTGTGGAAAGATTTAGTCTTTAGGAGGATCGTAAGAAACCTCGTTTGAAGAGACTAAACCTTAGTGATTGATGTGATTCGTATAGGAATGGAATTTCTTGTTAATGATGTGAGTTGATAATTTGAGTTGAATTTCGGGGCGAAATTCCTTTAAGGGGATGAGACTGTGATAACCGATAATTTTCCCAAGGCTAAGTATTATAAACTATTATAGTTTTGTGTTTTAAAGTCTTTCGATTTTGTCAGTTTTCCTGATGAAAGCTGAAAAGTTGACTTTAGTTGACTATTTTGCGTAAAAGCGGTTTTGGTTTAACCGGGAGTTTGATGGAGTATTGAGTTCGTAAATGAATCTCCTTTGATTCGTTTTTCTGTTTTAGAGTGGTTTTGAGGTTTTTTGTGCTTTCCGGGAAGTTTTCTCGCGATTAGCATAAACTCGTCACGCAGCGCGTACCGGCACGACAGTATAATTGGGAATGAGTTTAATGAATTTGGAAATGTGTTAATGGGATTATTAATTTAATAAATTCATGGTGAAATAGTAACGTTGGTTTAAAAGAGTAAATCGTGAGTGTAAGTTTTGAAAGTTATTTGAAAACGGTTGTTTTCGCGAATTTTGGTAACGGACTGTAACGATCGTAAAAATGTGAAATTTTGGTCAAATGCGAGTTGTCAAACCTTATTTTGAGGTTGGGAGTGTTTTTAAATAGATGAGCAAGGTTCGATCAAGTTTTGTTAAAAAAATGTATTTTTCGGTCCGGAGTCGACCGGTAACGGCTCAAAGTTAATTTTTGAGCAAATTAATGAGATAGGTGTCATGTGAATAACCCAGGTTTATGGAAAAATGATTTCTGACACAGTGAAAATATTAACTAAGTTTGGTTGGCATTTTAAAGATATGGACTTCGGAATATGTACTTAGTCCACCATTACTTCGATCTTGTGGTCCACTTTTTAAATACTTCTTGATTTACTGAATCAC
>BQNB010006553.1:5395-84675 GCA_026074375.1 Tanacetum coccineum | reverse complement strand
ATTGGGCCGGGTGTTTTGGTTTTGTTATAATGATAAAAGGGTTTAATGACCGTTAGTTTCTTTATAAAAGAGGACTAACGATGTTAGGGTTTTTAGGGCTTTTGATGAATTTGGTTTAACATTAAGGCTCATTTGGGTATTTTGAGGGTTTTGGCATTTTGTGAGTTGACCATTGTTGACCAAGGGTTGACTTTTGATGACATTTTGCTAGAAACTTCCGGCTCTTGTGTACTTTATCCGTTTCCGTGTCCGTGTTTGTCTGGTTTTGATCGTTTTCTTGTGATTTTTGCGATACCTACACATCACAAATGACAAAACAAGCAATATACAAGCATAATTTGCACAATTTGTTCATTTTAGGACCATTTTTTGTATAATAAAGATATGTGATTTCTCACATATCAATTACCAGAAGGGAACGACGATTTTGTTGTTTACTGTGATGCATCCCATCAAGGTTTGGGAGCAGTATTAATGCAAAGAGAAAAAGTTATTACATATGCATCTCGAAAACTTAAGCCTCATGAAGAAAACTATACCACACACGACCACGAGTTAGGAGCAGTTGTGTTCGCTCTTAAAATTTGGAGACATTATCTGTATGCCATAAAGTGTACTGTGTTCACTGATCATAAAAGTCATCAGCATATCCTTGATCAGAAAGAGTTAAACATGAGACAACGCCGTTGGTTAGAATTGCTCGCAGATTACGATTATGAGATTCGCTATCATCCTGGAAAGGCAAATGTTGTAGCAGATGCCTTAAGCCGGAAAGAACGAATCAAACCACTCCAAGTCAGGGCATTAGTCATGACCCTTCACCCAAAATTACCATCACAAATCCTCGAAGCCCAAACCGAGGCAATCAAAGAAGAGAACATCAAATTCTCGAATCTATGAGGAATGACAAATGTCATTTGCAGTACGTCTGAAGTGCACCCCTGTATCCAGAATCAAAGTTGGTTACCACTCTTTGGTAATTTGAGGGACTTAATCATGCATGAATCCCATAAATCAAAGTATTCCATCCACCCAGGTTCTGACAAAATGTATCAGGATCTAAAGAAACTCTATTGGTGGCCTAACATGAAGGCAATCATCGCAGAATATGTTGGCAAGTGTTTGACATGCTCTAGAGTTAAAGCAGAATGTCAGAAGCCATCCGGCTTACTGATACAACCAGAGATTCCTACATGGAAATGGGAAAGAATAACGATGGACTTCATTACAAAACTACCCAAAACGTCAAGCGGACATGACACAATTTGGGTCATTATAGATCGCCTTACCAAATCAGCACATTTCATCCCCACCAAAGCAACAGATAGTATGGAAACCCTTACAAGGTTATATATAAAGGAAATAGTCTCACGGCATGGAGTGCCGATATCCATCATCTCGGATCATGACAGTTATTTCACATCTAGATTTTGGCAGTCATTGCAGAATGCCTTGGGTACTCAATTAGACATGAGTACGGCATATCATCCCGAAACTGATGGACAAAGTGAAAGAACCATCCAAACACTCGAAGACATGCTTCGAGCCTGTGTTATAGATTTTAGAAAAGGTTGGGAAAGACACTTACCATTGGTAGAATTTTCTTCAATAACAGTTACCATGCTAGTATTAAGGCAGCACCATTCGAGGCACTTTATGGTCGAAAGTGCAGATCACCTGTCTGCTGGGCCAAAGTTAGAGATGTTCAACTCACGGGACCAGAGATAATCCATAAAACCACCGAAAAGATAGTACAAATTCGATAACGCTTGCAAGCTGCAAGAGATCGGCAAAGGAGTTATGCCAATGTAAGACGAATGCCTTTGGAATTCCAAGTTGGAGAACGTGTTATGTTGAAATTATCACCTCGAAAATGTGTCATTCGATTCGAAAAGCGAGGAAAGCTTAATCTCCGGTACATTGGACCATTCAAGATCCTTAAAAGGGTCGGCCCAGTGGCATACACACTTGAGCTTCCTGAAGAACTCAGTAGTGTCCATAATACTTTCCACGTTTCTAATCTAAAGAAATACCTATCTGATGAATCTCTCGTCACTCCAATGAAAGAGCTTCGGCTCGATGACACACTTAATTTTATGGAAGAACCAATAGAAATCATAGATCGAGAAGTCAAGCAACTAAGACAGAGTCGTATTCCTATAGTCAAAATAAGATGGAACTCTAAAAGAGGACCAAAATTTACGTGGGAATGCGAAGATCAAATTCGTGCCAAGTATCCGCATCTATTTTTAAACATCACTCTAACATCCAACTAAATCTTGGGACAAGATTTCTTTTAAGGTTGGGAGACTATAACAACCCACAATTTTCATCAATGTAATTATCCATTTATTAAATTAGATTCAATTGTCATCAATGTAATATCTACTTATTAAATTAAGTACAACCATTTTCACGGGAATATTTTTGCTTTATTCCACCTATTATGCAACGTAACTTGCATAACCTAAGTAAACGAGCTCACGTAACCTACCTATGCCAATTTCATCAACGTTTATAGCCAGTAAACGTTATAATATGTCAAGCAATATGCTTTAAACTCTATTTTATCATGCGTTATCTATTTAACATACTTTTCAAAATGTTATTACAAAACGGATTTCAAACATTAACTTTTATATCAACACCCTAATTATATGAAATGTTTACATATAAAGTGAATGTTCAAGCTTGCAAGGCATGTGTACAAGTGTACAATGCATAACTTTTGAATATTAATTCCTTCTAAAACCAATGTACAACTCCCTAAAGCTCAAAGTACAAGTTAAACATGCATAGAATTCAAACTAGGTCATTTTCCCTCCAAAATCATGTTTATTTCTTACCACCACTCCAACACAAGTTACAACACTTAAAGCACAACTTCTAAACCAAGAAACTAAACCCTAAACAAAACCCTAATTCTAACCTAAACCTAGTAAAAACCCTAAACACCTAAAACTAGTTCTAACCTAAAAATTAAGCACCTCAAGCACCTCAAGTAGCTTCATGACCTCATCACCACCTTGTCACCATCCTTGTACACCAAGCAAACACCCCTCGTCAATCGTTTGGTAACCGAACCCCTCTACACCGTTACACCTTGCATAGCTACTTCTTTGATCACCACTCTACCTTTACTTGGTCCTTACTCCATTCACCTTGGTCCCTACTCCAATAAAACTTGGTCCTTACGTATTTTCGAGCACTATATATACATACATACATGTACACTTTCCAATTCACCATTAAAACTTCAAACCACCTCTAAATCATGTTCTAGCTAAAGTAAGGAAGCCAAGGAAGAAAGATTAAACCATTTTAGAAGCCAAGGTTAAGAAGAAAAGGATTCTTGAGTCATATCTTAAGTTTTTGAGTTGTTTTGCTCATTTTGACCAATAATATGCTCTCTAGTAAGTCTTCAGATTTATTCTATATAGTCTTGTCACATATAAGACCATAGTTTAAGCTTTGTTAGATCCATGTAAACTCTTGTTTAAAACCTTGAACCATAAACCCCTACCCCCTGCGATTTGGTTTTTCTTAAACCAAACGAGCCTCATTTTGATCTTTCTATTTCACAGAAACTCTTTCTATAAAGCTTTTAAAGCACGTAAAATATAACTATTTTAGTTATTCTAATAAGACATAAGCTGCAAAACTCTTTTAGATTTAAAAAAAATCAATATTATGGTTTTTGGACTTAATTCGCAAATGTTTTCATGTAAAGGGATATATATTGTAAATTCTTGAAACATATAACTTGAGGGGCTGAAAATGTAAACTTCCTAAAGTTATAACTCCAAGGGGCTGTTTTGCCATTCTTTAAAGTTAAGGGTTTAAAGATTTTAAAAGTTATATTAAAAGGATTAACTTTGTATATGTATATATATATAAACCAAAGGTATATATTGTCATTTTACATTCTTAAAGGTATAAAATGTAATATTTTTATATTAATTCTAAAAAAATATTTAAATATTATAAGCCTCGATTTTATTAAAACCCGACACATTTGTCGTTATCATTCATCAATCGAAACGCAATAAAACAATTATGTTATAAATATAACATAATTTATCATCCACTAGCTTTTGAAGAAACTTAAAATGATAAAATCTTATCATTTAATCTATAACATATCACGTTACTAGGGAGTTTCATGTGAGGGAATTTCATTTGGGTAGACGTTTTGACGAGTTGCTGGATTTACGATTTAAAGTGTCCTAGCTCCTCACACATTTACTACATGACCTCTGGATTATGATAGCCCGAACAATGATACGATATTTTCACAAGTTATCAAACCAAAAACCGTTAAACTTTATGAAATAAAGTTTGTAATATCAACAATCGAACTAAGACTTGACATATTACTCCAGGTTGCGTGACGAGGCTGTTTACTCTCATTTGAATTAAATTTCAAATCAATCAACTACCTTGATAAGATGAGTTCATAGTCCCACCTTTACATGTTTTCTAAATCCCGTGGGGAGATACATGCTATAAACCATGAATACGAGTATTTTTCCAACTGTATGCTATCTTGGTATATTATTTCCTAAGTTTGCCTTCACTGCCAGTATTTCTTAATCATGAACCATTAGTCACTTGCGAGTGAACGTGAATATTATAGATAGATCTATTGAGGGTGACGACTCCCATTGGTGTACTCGTACATAGGTAACCAAACGCACTATATTTGAGAATAAATGATAACTTTGGCAAGTTACCTTTCCTAAAGGACAGTTGTTCCTTTAAGTCTTTAAATTGACTTTGGATGTTAATGTTTGGTTGCATGAGCTTAGGGCAATAATATTGTTTTCCATGATAATTGTATTCGTTGCAATTATTACCATTTGTGATGACTTGTATTCAACTATTACATTGCAAGCACTGTGAATATCACTCAACCTTTGTGTTGATCCTTTTAGCATGTTTATCTCAGGTAATTGAGCAACTATGGCACGGAGTGACATTGGATTATATTGAATAGGAGGAAAATCACCATGGGTAATAATATGCCAAAGATCTAGATCTTTTGATTTCACATAAGTTTCGAATCTATTTTTCTAATAAATAAATCCATCACTTTCAAATAGTGGTGGTCTTTGCATAGATTGCCCTTCTAAATATTTTTCTGATTCCATAGATCGATTCAAGTTTTAAAATACAGTTTATTTTAAAAATCTTGTTTAACGTGGCTCCTGATACCAATTGTGGAAAACTAGAAGGGGGGTTGAATAGTTTACCGCTTTTTAAATTAACGTTATGCTTGTTTATAAAAATTTAGATTCGACTTTTATGTGATCTCAATATGTGGACAATATGAACAATACAAGTATGTAAGTAAATGACAAGTAAATATGAAAGACAAGAGATAAGAGTTAGAAGGATCAAACCACAACACAAGGATTTATAGTGGTTCGGTAACGAAGCACGTCTTCGCCCTAATCCACTCTCCGAGCACCAAAATCGAGAGTTATCTTCACTATGTTAACAAACTCCTTTTAGGCGGAGAAAACCGTACACGACTTAGCTTACACCAATTTCCGACACTAAGTGAAATGTCGAGTTCTAATCTTAGCTAGAACTAATCTATCACAACGCAACACACCACTTTACAACAAATCACAACTTGGGTTCACTAAACAACTTCTCTCTACTTCATAACTTCTCTTCACTTCACAGTTTCACTTTGCTTCACAACTTCACTTCAGCAAGACAATACTACGATCACACCAATCTATCACTACTTACTAAGATCACCCCAATCTAACTATACTTACAATGATCACAACAATCTACTTATTATACACAACTACGATACACACCTTCTCAATATACACAAATAATTTACAAGATATTACACAACTACACAACTATACCAACTATACTATAACACTTCTTGATTTGATGATAGAAAATATTCTTCTCTTGCACTTGAGGAATTGAGCTTAGATCACTTGGAAACAAAACTTTATGATTAAATGATCAAAGGAATGAAAGGATTATATAAACTGATTTAGAATAGAAAAAAAATGTGTGCAAAAGGTGAGAAAATTAGTGGGAAATAGTCCAGTATTTATAGGCAAGCTGTGACAAAAAGACATGTGTTCGATCCCCTTAATTAGGGTGCCGGTCCCCTTAAAATTAAGGGGGGCCGCCCGTTATAATTAAGGGGGCTGCCCATGCCTGACGCTCCCTTTTTTTTCTTTTTTGGGAGAGGTGTTTTCTGGAACATTTCTAGCCGTTTTTTGGTAGAAATTTTGAATTCAAAATATTTATTTGAATAAAACATTTCTTTTAAATCTAAAAATGTTTTGTAAAAGATATAAAAATGTTTGTGTCATTTTTATAAAAAGTGTGAGTATAAATAAAAAATCCTTTGATCATAAACTACATTAAGCATTTGTTTATTCATACCTTTAAGTGATTAGATTTTTGAAATGAAAATTTACTACTAATTACTTGTTTATAATTAATTTTTTATTAATTGTTTTTACATTTTGTGATTATCAAAACGTAAAGAGATCGAAAAATATTAACAATGTTTTTAGTCATTATTTCTATCAACATAATTGATAAACTAATCTACTGGTGATAATGTTAGCCTCAAAATATTGAGCCGAACAGGAAGTTTGTTTATTATGTATTTAAGTCTCGGTCAATCAATTAGTTAACGTTGTAATATGATAATATCGGGAATCGGGCTCGATATTTAATCTAATATTGTATATGTTTTGGGTTTAATCCCAAGCAAAACCCGAGCCCGAGTCCTAGTTAAATATCATGCGCGTCACTTTAATGTGTCGGGGTATATATGTAACTTTTCCTCTTTGGAAAAGTTAGTTGCTAAATATATATCTTTTTCCTTTTCTTAAACTCTCTCATCTCTTTTTCTCTTCTTTCTCTCTCTACAAAACAACTCAATCTCTTTCTCTTTTCTAGTTCTAATTCGTGTATGTTATATGTTATGAAGTGTTAACGGGATCCTACAATTGGCATCAGAGCAAAGGGTGGATTTGTGTTTGATTATTGTGGTTGATTAGCAAATTTCGTGGCTTATTTTGCTTAGAAAAGCCCACGGCTCAAAAAGAATATTTAGGCTTACTTTGTTGGTTAATCTTGTGGTTATTCATGCTATAAATGCTAAGGAAGAAGTATTATTGCTCCTACAAGAGATTCATAAGCCTCAAGTTCGAAATCTAGCTTAAAAGATTCGAATTTATTTGGTGTTCTTCGTGGAGAGTTGCTTAATTTTAGACGATTCTCAAAGAAATACGAGTTAAGGTGTGTTTAAACTTGATATACACACTTAGTATTGCATGTTAGAGCTTTGATTCGTGGATAGAAAAGCTTATTTGAGTGATTTTGTCAAATTCGACCTTGTGTTCATCGTGGAGGGTTGCTTATTTAAGTATTTGTTCTTCACGGCGGTTTGACTAGCTAGGGGACAAGATCTGGATTTTATGGAAAAAGTCAGCCGGCGGTTTGACCAAAGTCAAAGGCGGGTTGATTAAAATAATTGAAAATAGGTGGCGGTTTGAAAACGACGGTTTGAAAATGGCGGTTTGATATTATAAGCAGCTGGTTGATATTATAAGCGGCGGTTTGAAAATGGCGGTTTGAAAATGGCGTTTTGAACATGGCGGTTTGGCACATTTTTGGTGGCGAGTTGCTTGGTGGCGAGTTGCCAAAACAGGTGGCGGTTTGACCACATTCTTGGTGGCGAGTTGCTTAATTTATTAAGTAAAATTATTATATGTCATCTTTGGACTCTGGACTCTAATTGTCACAACTTAAACCTAATCAAAACATCAAAATAAACCGTAAACAAGGACTTAAAAGACAAATCTAACAACAATCAAACCTTAACAACAAACGATTATTCATTCACGGTTTTCTATTGATTTCATAAAATCCCGTTAATTCATTTATCGATTTTAATCATAGACGTGTAAAATCCCGTGAACGTGAATTGCATACATAACCCCAACTTCAATCACATCACATCCACTTAAGATCCAAAATCATTTTCACTTCAACTCACGATAAAATGGAAAAGAAAGATACCTTATCTTCGTGTTCGGAATCAGAAGAACAACAAATGCAACTAATTCAAGACAAATCAAAAGAAAGTTGCATGGTATCTTTTCAACGACTTCATTCACACCTCAAGTGTCTTTTAAACAACGACTTAAAAGGAAGTCGAACCGAGTTTTACACCAAATTTAGATTTTGGTAATAGGGTAAAAATAATTTTTTTTCATAATCCAACTGCGCCGAATTCCAAACAAACCAAAACCAAAACCATCGAGAAGGACTTAAACTGAAACAAATCATTCCAACAAACAAACATTAACTACCAACGATTAATTCATTCATGGTTTTCCTAGTTTGATTTTTGTAAATCCCGTTAAAACATAGATCGTTTAATCATAGACGTGTAAAAATCCCGTGAACGATAATTGCATACATAACCACAACAACATTCAATCACATCATATCCACTTAAGATCCAACAATCTTTCCTACTCTTCATAGTTAAAAGCCATTCATGTCAACATGACTACACCAGTCAGTACATCCTCAACAGATAGTCAAGATGCATACTAATATCATGGAAGCCGGTTCAAAGAACGTCCACCAATCATGACCAGGAAGATAATTCATAGTGGAGGAATCACGTTTATCTACTGAACATTGACACAAAAAATAATGGTGAGAGGGACTGAAAAAATTCATACACATGGTCCCTAACCGCCAACAAGTGGTACTTATTCAAGCTGTTCCAGAAGCTGAAGGTCGTCTGCAGTTCAACAACATACAACAATTGAAACTGTATTGAACATGACTCCAGAGAACAAAGAACACTTTCAGTCTGAAAAGGAAGCAATTTTCTTGCTTTTAACTGGTATTGGAGATGAAATCTATTCCACTGTTGATGCTTGCAACACAGCAAATGAAATGTGGATAGCCATTGAAGGCTAAACAACAGGTGAATCGTTAGACGTACAAGAATTGTAACAACTAATCTGTTCAGGGAATTTGGAAGAGTTTACTTCTCGAGATGGAGAATCCATGGAGTCTTATTACTCACGGTTTTATAAACTGATGAATGAATTGACAAGGAACAACTTGGAAGTTACAAAAATGCAAGTGAATGTTCAATTTCTTCAACAACTTCAACCAGAATGGTCAAGATTTGTGACGCTTGTCAAGCAATCAGAAAAAATAGACATCATCTCATATCACATACTATTTGACATTCTCAACAGTTTCAGAAGGATGTTAAAGACATTTCGAGCTGAGAGAATAAGCCAAAGTGCAAAACCATTAGCACTTCTGCGACTGGCTCAACCATCATTCAGATAATTACTATCTAGAGCACCAAAACACAAGATCAAATGCAACATCAACTTCTACAAGACCTAGCGCATCTACCAGACACAAAGGCAAAGAGAATCGCCAAAACATACACCTCATCTGAGTCATTGTCAAAGACGACATAATCCTTAACAAGCTCAGAGGGATAAGGGACATGCAAAAGAATCTGCACTCCTTGCAAAGTATTTCAAGAAGCTTACATAAGCCTACCAACAACAACCTTCGAACTTCTTCAAACCTCCAGGAACAAGACTATAAAAGAAAAAAAAGAACGATACCGCACCAAGTATAACAACAGAATCAGTCAAGGCAGTTTTGGGATCAAAGGACAATGACAGTTTGCCTGAGATAGGGAAACAGTGGGCAGTCAGGTAGTGCAACAGACTGAAACAGAGCTATAACTCAAGGGATATGGGCACTATGCAAAGGAATCAGGAAAGCCAAGCGGGTTAGTAGACTACGCGTACACAAGGAAAGATGATGATGTGCAAACAAGCTTAACAAGGTGTTCCTCTGCAAGCTGAGCAAGCTGATTGGCTAAGGACACGGATGAAGAGATTGATGAACAGGAATTAGAAGCACATTCAGTTCAAGGAAAAGGATTTCAGGAGGTCTCACCTGAAGAATCCAATTCCTACTGGTGTCACCATTGGAATAGGTACAAAAATCATGATGAATTCGTAATGTGTATGACAATGTAGACGACATTACTGAGCAACCTGAATCTATTAATGACACATATGTTTCAGAAGAGGGATGATAGCAATGTCACCCCCCCCCCCCCCCCCCTGAAAAAAAAAAACTTTTCCCCCCCCCCCCCCCCCCCCCCCCCCCCCCCCCCTAAAATCAAAATAATGTACTAATGATAATCAGATTGATCAAAATGCTGTAGAATATGTTGATGAGCGTGCCGCGCTTGCTAATTTAACTGCTAATTTAACTCTTGATACGGAGGAAAACAAAATGATTTTAAAGCAATTAAAGAAAGCAAACGCATCATTGACTCAAGAATTGGAAAAGTGCAAAACTAACCTTAATGAAACCAATAGTGCTTTGGGGGAGGCTATTAGTTGTCGGGATAGTTGTCCTGATTGCACTTCAGACAAACAGAATGAGTTAGAGAAGTACAAAGCCTTTAATGACCGGACGATTTGATTATGAAATTCTTCAAACAAAGTTAAATGAAACTCTAGGACTATTAGCTCTAAAAGACATTGAAATAAAAGAAGGTTAAAAAACAAAAGTCCATAAATTTCAGTTCTTAATCAGAAAACACGATGAGTTAGTCAAAAGAGTCTTTTAACAAAGTCCACAACTATAAGTTATCTCAAAGAGAACACAAAGGTCATTTCGATTTATAGATTAAGGAAATAAAGAAATTCGACAATGATGATTGAAATGGACAAACAATTAAAGTTTTTTTGAATGAAATTGTTAATACCTCGTAACAGTCATCAGACATTCATATGCACACCCAATGCTCGACTATAATGGTAGGCCAACCTTTGCCTAAACCAAGGTACCTCAAAGAAAGCTCATCTGAGAAGCCTGTTTTGTATGAGATCCCATAATGAAACTTCTGATCCTGCAAACAGTTTGCCCATGATAGGGAAGAACCAAGACACTTGATAACAAGAGGTAATCAAATTGAATAAAGATTATGTTAAAAACCATATGATTACACAAAACAAAATAGTCTTACGAAAATTTGAAAGGCCCCCTCACTGGAGTATCTTTACAGTTGGAACCGGAAAGGATTAAGGAATACCATGTGGATAAACCGTTTTGTTAGAAACAAAAACCAAACATTGCTACCAACGTGGCCTTTCTAAACCCGTTTTCGGAATCCATTAGTAAAAGTAGACAAGTTTTTAACCAACATACAAATTACATCAATCAAATTATAGTAAATTGTGATCAAACTTGGCGTAAACATACTAGTAGTTTTTTCCGCGTGCTAACTGCTCATGATATGGAACTTTTGATAAAAACCTTTCTAATGCCTCTTTCCATAAAATCACAAAATGATAGCTTTTCGAGTTGAACATGAACTTAAAACGAAAACTAAGAAGAATTTGTTACGTTAAATCCCTTGAAAAAGAGATTGACGAACTTGAATCTGAGAAGGCTGATTTTTCAAATATGTATGATCTACTTCTTGAAGAGTGTGTGTCTAAAGATGTTATATGTTCATATTTGCATTCTCTGTCTGAATTAAATGCTCATACTGAATTGCAATGCATGTATCTTCATAAAGTCAAAGAATGTGAATGTCTTGCACAAAAGCTGTCGAAACAAACTGAATCTGTTAATAACGAAGTTCATAATAAGCTTTTAAAGAGTTTTGCTAAACTTGAAAAACACTCGATTTCTCTTGAACTTTCTTTACAACATTGTAAAGAACAGATGAAAAACAACCCAGTTTGCAAAGAAAATGCTTCAAATGTATTTCGAAAAGAACGTGAACAATATCATGAAATACAAGATTTGAAAGCTCAAATGCAAGACAAGAACATGGTGATAAATGAGTTAAAGAAACTCATTCTGGTAACAAAAGGAAAGTCTGTGGAAACTCAGTTTTATAAACCATCTGTTGTTCGACAACCAAATGCTCAACGGATTCCAAAACCATCAGTTTTAGGAAAACCGACTCCTTTTTCAAATTCTTTTTGAAATGAGAAGTTTTCAAACGAACAGTCAGTTAATAAAAACTAATGCTCGGATGGTTTGTTTATACCATGTCACTCCAACAGAATTTGCCTCAGAATAGAAACCAGCAGTTCAAAACATAAATGTGCTTAAACTGAATGTCTAAGAATAGCCTCCACCACAACACAACCAGAACAACCACAGTTGCCTCAAGCTCTAGGAATACTATCCCACAAGTCTAAATCCTTCAGGAGTAATCACACTACTAGTGTTAGCAGACCACACATAATGCTATCAAGTAAAGATAAGGTCCGTAGCCTAACAATATCAAGTGAAGTTTAACAGAAGAGAAGTAGAAGACATCATAGGAATTTACTATATTCTAAGAAAACAAAAGTCTGTAACTGCGTGTAAATGACAGTTCAAATTCCAGAACATTCGAACGTGAATGCTGTTTGTGATGGATGAGGAAAATGTGTGATTAATTCAAATCATTAGAGCTTGGTTATCTAAGATACTTTAAATGAACGTGAATGCTAGAACTAAGAAGCCTAAAGTAGTGCCTATTAGTTGCTATAAACCCAAGAAAAAGCGAACAAATCTGTTGCAACACATTCATAAGAAAACAGTTTTGCATTAGATACCACTATCAGAAATCCAGAGTCACCATAAGGATTTGTAAGAAAATTACAAATCAGGAATGGAAATGGTGGATAGCTAAGAGATGTCCATCAGGATATAAATGGACACAAAAGCCTCTTAGGACCAAAAAGATATGGATGCCTAAAATCAGGAAAGAGGATGTATCAACAAGTATTAGTCCCACTATAGACATTGTCTCTGGAATAACTAATGTCTTAAGTATCAAATTCCTTAGGATCCAATTTGTCAATGTTCCATCGTCCTCTAATTCTCTTGCATGATTGTGCTAACTCATCCTATTCATTGTTGACTCTGGATGCACAAAGCACATGACGGGCAATCTCAAGCTGTTGTGTAATTTTGTGGAGAAATTTCTGGGTACTGTTCATTTTGGAAATGATCAATTTGCTCCAATTCTTGGTTATGGAGATCTGAATCAAGGAAATGTCATGATCAAACGGGTTTATTATGTCGAAGGCCTCAATCACAATCTTTTCTCATTGGTCCCAATTCTGTTGATGCGGATTGAGTTGCTTTCAGGAAATCTACTTGTTTTGTGAGAGATCTTCAGGGAAATGATTTACTAACTGGTAATCGTGGATCTGATCTCTACACAATTTCTCTTCAAGAAACAACTTCATCAACTCCGATCTGTTTCATGGCTAAAGCTTCACCAACTCAAGCATGGTTATGGCATCGAAGACTTTCTCATCTTAACTTCGATTACATCACCTTACTATCAAGAAAGAATTTGTGACAGCTTACCTAGTTTGACATAATGTCAAGGATCACTTTGTTCGTCTTGTGAAATGAGTAAAGCAAAAAAGTAAGCTCATTTAAGTCAAAAGCTGTTCCAAGTTCCAAAGGAAGGCTGAATTTGCTTTACATGGACCTTTGTGTCTAAATGCGGTTGCAAGCAAAATGGGAAAGAATATATTCTGGTAAATGTTGATGACTATTCCTAGATACACTTAGGGGGGGGGGGGTGGGGGACTCTTTTTCTACGATCCAAGGATGAAACACCAGAAGTTCTCAAAGATTTTCTCACGATGATTCAACGCAATCTTCAAGCCCAAGTAATTACTGTCCGTACTGACAGAGGCACAGAGTTCTTGAACAAGACACTCCATGCTTATTTCAAAGAAGAAGGCATTGAACATCAGACTTCCACTCCTCGAACACCTGAACAGAATGGCGTTCCTCGAAGACAAAACCGCACCCTTGTTGAGGCTGCTCGAACGATGCTTTCAGCTTCTAAGCTTCCATTATCATTTTAGGCTGAAGCAGTTGCAACCGCATTGCTATACTCAGAACATATCAATCATCATATCGACTCATGGAAAGACGGCGTATCACATCATAATGACAGGAAACCTTCAATAAAACTCTTCCATCTTTGGTTGCATTTGTTTACATAACAAGAGATGGGGAAAATCTAGATAAGATGAAAGAAAAAGGTATCCATGTGTCATGGTGGGATTATTCTACTCATCGAAGATTATCTGTTTACAACAAGAGAACACGCTTAAAAGTTGAGTCCATTCATATCAAGTTTTGATGAAACCAAAGAAATGAGGTCCTGATTCACAACAGTTCAAACCTCGCACCACAACGACAAGAGATGTCTGTTTAAAATGTCTCTTCAGGCCGTTCCTCAAGGACAAAAGGCTTCAGATTATGACAACCTCTTGACCACCAGCCCCCAAGTACAAGATGTTTTTCCTACAGCAAGAAGACAGATGCGTCACAACAAGGGTTGGATTTCTCTTCAGTCCCTTTATTTTAAGAATATTATAATCCAACACACAGTCCTCGCTGAGGAAAAACAAAAATGATCAAGCACTCGAATGCATCGTTCGCCAAGATGACTTTTTCATCCTTTTGTACACGGTACAAGAAATTGGTGAGTTCTTCCGTACAAGAAATTGGTGATTCTTCCTCACGCAACATTGATAATACCGATTTGCATACATTCAACCACAAAGTCATGATCACCGAAGGACCAGAGATCTATCCATTAGAACAAGGTTCGAGGAAATCCAACCATGTCAGTTCAAACAAGACGTCTGCTTGCCACAGATCCGAAATGTGTATTTCACTCTCACGGTGATATTGTGAACCGAAGAACATTAAGGGAGGCAATGCTATTATGCATGATCGAAGCCATGCAATATGAATATCATCGGTCGACCAGACTAAGAAGTCTTGGAACTAGTCGACAACCATTTGGCAAGATGATTATAAATCTAAATGGTTATGGAAGAACAAGAAGATGAAATCAACTGTAATTCGTAACAAAGCACGACTAGTTGCTAAAGGTTATCTTAGGAAGATGGTATTGAGTTTGAAGAATCATTTACACCCGTTGCTCGCTTGGAAGCATTCAGGATTATCGTTTGCCTACGAAGCACACAAGTCTTTTCCAAACTATCAGATGGACGTTAAAACGGCATTTTTTAATGGACCACTTAAGGAAGGAGTTTTATGTTGCTCAGCCAGAAGTTACGTTGATACTAGATCATGCCAAGAAAAAGTCTACTTCAGAGGAAAGCTTTGTATGATATAAAACAAGCTCCAAGAGCCTGGTAAAGATGAACTTTCCAACTTCCTGATGTCCAAAGGCATTACAAAGTACAATTGACCCAACTTTATTCAAGATAAAATAACGGGAGGATATTCTAATTGAGCAGATTACGATGATGACATAATTTTGGACTACAAACCCTAAATATTCAAAAGGAATTGAAAAGTTAAGCACATAGATTAAATGTCTTAAAGGGGAGATGAAATCTTTTAGGACTTCATATCCACCAGTCCCCAAAAAGGTATTTTTATCAATCAGTGCCAAGTACGCTTTAGAAATTTCTGAAAATCTCGTGTTCGGATTTGTTTGTCTTTGGCTTTCTTTTTGCTCCTTTTCTTGAATATCCGTTTCCTGCACAATACAAATGCAAACATACAAATACAATGTATTTTTGGTATGTTTTTAGTCTTTTAAGTCTGTTTTAAATGGAGAATGATATGTGTAATTAAGCACATACCAGTTCACACATACCAGTTCACGTTGGATATTTTTATGCTCGTGTAAAAATTATTCAAACTGAATTTTATGGATTCCTATAGGATGATATTAAGTAGCTTTTGATAGGTTAGATAGGTTAGATACGATGTGGTATGAATTGATAGAGTTTTTAAGCTTAATCGGACATTTTATGGCCTTTACACGGATCTCGAGGTAGGATTTCCCCTTTGGAAATCTCAGTGAACATTTCAAAACTAGATTAAATTATTAGACCGTGGGCTCTTGAATCACCTAAAACAGAGTTATAACGAAGCGGGAAACGTAAAAACAAAATCTAGGTTAAAAACGTTAAAATAAAAACGTGGTCGGGAGGGTCATGTTTAGCCCCGATTTCGAGCATGTTAGAGGCCGATTGGGAAACTTTTGCTCAAGGACACTTTTGAATTTAACCTAGCATAGATTCCAGAACAAAAAGCCGTTTGGTATAAGGAGTTGTGAGTAGAAAGTTACGAGCCTTTGAAGTTTCTAAAAAACAAACATGTGCAGTGTAAATGGCTGTTTTTCACAGAACTTGCACGCTGTTTTACCCCACCTAGAGTTCGAATCTCACTATAGGTCAGTAAAGCAAAGTTGTAACCCTCTGGGTGAACTTGCTACCCCGTAAATTTCAGAAGCCAATTTCCATTTTTGAGTGAGTTATGCAATGTTGAATATGACCCATTTGACGATTTTTGAACTTTGTAAAATGACGATTTTTGACTTGAAACTTGTTTATAAGTTGTAAATAGCTTTCAAAAGTGAAAATACATGTATGGTTGATGATGACAAGAGTCTAAGTGTTTTGCATACGCATTTACATATTCATGTGCATTTTCTGAATCGGAAACGTACAATAGGTCAGGATAGGATTTTTTGCAATCATTATCCGATGACACCTAATAGCTATTAGTTGCTTATATCGTGAGGTGAGCTGCTATCCCTCTTTACTTGTTTATAAAATGGCTTTTGAAATATTTGAGAGAGATACATGTGTTACAATTGTTTTACACATTCATTTGCACCTTTTTTACTTATTGGATGCCATCTTGATTCGAAACTTGGTTACATCTCATATAAAAAAAGTTTGCCTAATATTTACATAATCTCACAATGGGAAATATAGTTTCACTTATGGATCACTACAACTTTTGTTTTCATTCTAATGATTATAGGATTAGTTACGTTGCATGAACTTGTTAATTACTCAGGAGAGTAAGCGCAAATGTTAATAAAAATAGATCTTATTGGGTTGCTCATCCGTTGGGTGACTAGTATCATGGAAACGAAACTTATATACCATGTCGTTACTGACATACATTTTACATGACTTTTTACTTTGATTGTTAAAATGATTGACATTTCATTGGGATTACATTTACAGTGCATGAAGGGAGTTGGAATAGGGGTGTTGTTGATCGGCACTTCGAGTGCATCATCTCATACACCATCCCAATCACATAACATCACGAAAATAAAAAAAAAAAAGGCACATACACACAAGTCAAATAAATACGAATAGAAATGCTCATGTGTTAGTTTTCTTGAACTTAGGAGGGATTGTTTGAGTGGTTTTGTTGGTTGCTTGTTTTGTTTTGTTTTGATGTGCCTGGTTGTGTTTGTGGGTTGTGTTTGGTTTCTGTTGTTATTCTTTGTATTAATCATTATCACATTTGGTGACTATTTTTTTTTGTTATTGATTTACAATTATGGTCATGCATACATTTTAAATCTTGGATTTAAACACAAGTACATACATTTTTTTTACTATTTAAGGGTTGGAATAGTCAGCAATACTTTATAAATCTTTGATCCAATATTTTTGCTTAAACATTTTATGATACTGTAGTGATTTGAGTGGGCAGTAGTCAATAAAAACATTTTCCTGGTAACTTGCGTTGTATACATAGGCAAATACATTCATTTGAACTTACATTCATATTTTAATTAAAAATCTATGAAATCGACCAAACTTTAGGGTTGACCTTTTAAGTTGTTTTTCTTGGTGATTTTTTTTGCTTGGCTTATACTTGATGTGCATTGGAGTCTAAATTGACAGGGATTTTCGTGATTTCATGGATTTTTCTACTTACATTACAAATCCAAATCAAAATCTCGTTGTGTATTGCTTTTTTCAATGCTTTCATTTGTGTGTGATTCATTCTGGGACAAATGTTATTTTATTTTCTAGAGAGAAAAAAATTCAACGGTTTACTTTTCAAACGACCACATTTTTACGAGGGTCGTTCCTCTTTGTATCTTGTGCTGTTGTTTTATGAAGTAACACCCCCGGACATACTTTCATTGCGACACATTTTAGGGGCTCGGGTGTGAAGGTATGAGCACTGACGTCAGCCACACGTTTTGGTGCATGTGCTGCCTAAGTTAATTCCATCCTCCATTTCCACGTAATCTCCACTAGCTTCTCTAAATGGAGCGGATGTAAAGAATGACAGTTTGGCAGGGGCTTAGTTATAAACCTCCTTCACAATTCATTCTTCTGGCTTTTTAATCAAACAGACAAAAACTCGCGTAGCATTTAAGCAGATGACAAAGTCTACGTGTCACAAGTTGAGCGGCTGGATCCACTGCCAATCTGAGGGAAGGTCAATGAATGCCAATGATTGGCTAGTAATATTTGGCCCCGTACTTAAATGTACAAAAACCTACCACTACACAATGCTGTAAATTAAAAGTTAAGTGGAATCCGCCACCCTATTTTTTGTGTTAGTTAGGATTTTTGGGATGGAAATAGGTTAGTTTAGTTTTAAGCCTTATTTTATATTTTAGCGGGTTGGGTTTAAGAGTGCTTATTTTACTGCTTATTGTTGTGTTATTGCTGATTTCTGATTATTTGGGTTATTTGAGGGGGTTAATGGTTAGAGGTTGGGGATTAATCATGATGTGAAAGTGAGTGGGAGTTGTAAAGAGGGGGGGGCGTGTTGCTTGTGGGTCTGACTATGGGCGGAGTGCTGGAGTGAGGTCTGTGGGGGTGTGCGGAGTTCCGGTGTGGAAGGTGCTAGGGAGCGTATGGCTAGATCTAGATTAAGCGCACTGGGTGTGTCCGGGAACGCTGTTGGCGGGGGTAGCGGTGTGGGGTGGGGCTATGGGTTTAAGAGGGGCGTGAGGTGTGGGGGGTGCTAGGGGCGGTTCGTATTGAGACGTGGGGTGGAGGTGCGGGTGGGGGGTGGGAGGCGGGGTAGATGGAAGGGGTGCGTTGGGGGGCGGTAATTGTGTGCCGATTGGGGGTTGTGGTGGGTTAGGGCGGGGATTGTGTGGTGGTGGGGAGGGGGGGGGCAAAGCCGCGAGGGGAGGGGTTTGTTGGCTTAAGATGTATATAGCCTAGACGTTCTACTAGTTTAGTCTTATTTGATTTTGTTGTGGCTTAATATTAGGTTTGCGTATTGTTTCTGAATTTAGCTAAAGGTTTTAGTTTATGTTTATTTCTGGTTTGTAAAGCTTATTTGATTGATCATATAGCCTATACTTTCTTGTGAGTGTTTTGTTTCATTATTTTCGTTTAGAAAACGGCTTTGATTAGAAATAAACTAAGTGCTTTTGTTGAGCTTGTCATCTTTATTATTTAGTTGTTGCTTATCGAAATAAGCTGTGATTGCTCTTAGTCCTTATTTGGTTTTAGTTTGCTTAGTTTATTTAGTCTTGTTATTTGTGCTATTTAGTTGCTAGTTGGAATAATCTACTTCATAAACCCATTCGTTGTTATAGTGGCTTATTTAGGCTTTGTACCTTATCTTGTTTAGCTTATATCTTAGTATTAAAAATCATCTACAATTGCAAGTATAATATCAGTACCTGCGTCTGATTTGATTTGCTTTTTGGTTGCTTCTGATTTATTGGTAACATTTGGGCCGCGTTTGTTCAGTTTGTAGAATTCTAATATGGGCCTTCATATGGATTGATTTGCTATAGGGTCACAATTTATTGTTTGGGTCACGTTTGGATTATTATAGTTTCATTGTTTGGGCCGCGTTTGGATTGAATTTCTTTTAGGCCAAGTAGTTATTAAGAATAGATTTAGTTATATTAAAAGGTGTAAAAACTGTGTTAATGTTAACAGTTTCTTGTTTTTGTTTTGACTTTGGTACCGGTCAACTCATGAGGCGTAGAGCTTACGGTTTAATAAGCTAGATACAATTTGATTATTTTCTTTAGCTTATTAAATGCGGCTCTTCAATTCGGTCCATGTTTCTATCCTTTTTCAATACGTTAGTATAGCTTAGTTTAAAATGTTTAGCTTTGCTTATATGATCATTATGCGTAGCGAGTAGTTTATTTTTATGCTTGTTAAGTAAATTGGTGTTTAGTGAATTAGGTGTGGAATTTAATAAGTGATTAGTGATTAATAATTTACAAAAATTATTTAAGTTAGTGTTTTATTTAGTCGAATGGGCAAAAGCCGTAAGTTTAAGTAGGCATTAAATTAGTAACTAATATTTTGTTAAAAAGTTGTTTTCAACATTAAGCCAACGTTTTGAGGAAACAATTTAGTAAACGGATATTAATTTATCATTAAGATCTAAAATTTCACACTTAAGGATCTATTCATTTTTACTTGACAAGCATATTTTTCTTCATATATTTTTCATCTTATTAGCTTGCTTATTAATTAGTTTTATCTAGTTTAGTAGTTTTTAAATATTTAGTTTAAAATCAAAACCAAAAATTAAAAGACATTCAAGCATCAAATGAAACGATTTCGTGAATTTTAAATTCATCTCTCATTGGGACACGACATCTGGAGGATCTATTATTACTTTTCCTAAAGTAATTTTTATCCGACGTGATTACTATATTATATTATTCGACAAGTACGTTTTGTGCGCGTCAGTTTTTGGTGTAATTTCCGGGGAGAGGTGTACGATTTACACGTGGTGTTTAAAGTTAGTGCCTTGAAGATCCTGTCTTCGGAAAGTTTATTTTTGTACTCATTAAAAATATAAAAAATCCAAAAATATTTTCTTATTTTTTATAACTTATTAAAAATACCAAAAATATTTTATTTTATTTTTATCTTTAAAAAAATAAAAATCCAAAAATATTTTTCAATTCTATTTTATTTTCTCTTATATATATATATATATATATATATATATTATATAAAAATATAATAATTTTTAAAAAATAATATAATTATTTATTATATATAATATAATATTATATTATTATAATATTGTATAAATTATTATTTATTAATTACTCATTTATTTATTTCAATTATATATTTATATATTATATATTAAAATTATTTTATATATTTATTATTATATACTTCTATTTATTATTTATTTATATTAATTTATTTAATTATTTAATATATAAAATAATAATATTATATATTTATATTAATTTTATTATATTAATTTATAATATATTATTATTTTTATTATTAATTATATATAAATATTATATTAATTTCTATTATTATAATATAAAAATTATTATATACTATATTAATATATAATTTTAATTATAATATTATAAAAATTTTTATTTTTGATATATTAATTATAATTTATTATTATTATTTAAATATTTTATTAATATATATATCTTATATATTTAATTTTATTTAATATTATATAATTTATTATATATTAATTATTATAAATTATTTTTATTAAATATATATAATAATAATTATTATATATAATTTATATTAATTTAATTATATAATTTTATAATAAATATTTTTATAAATTTTTATTAAATATTTATATTTTATTATTTGTATTATATATAATTATATATATTATTTTATTTTATATAATTAAATTAAATAATTTAATATATTTATAAATTAAATTATTTATATTATATATTTATATTTTTATTTATACAATATATATAAAGATAAATAATAAAATAAATATTATTATATATATATATTATAAACTATTTATTATAATTATTATATTTTATTATTAATTAATAATAATATTTTTTATAATTTAATATATATAATTATTATAATTATTCAAATAATTTATTATTCTATTATAGTTATAATTAAAATTTATATTATAAGTTATTTATTATAATATTTTATTATTTATTAATATATTTTTTATTATATATTAATTAATTATTAAATATAATAAATTTATATTTTTTATTAATAATATATATTTTATTTAATAATATATTTTTTTATTTTAAAAAAAAATATAAATAAATAATATTATTATATATAAATATTTATTTATATATATAATTTTATTTATTATTTTATTTTTATTTTTTATTTTTATATTATTAATATATTAACAATAAATTATAAATCTATTTAATATAATTATTTTTATTTTATTATATATATTTATTTTAATATTTTATAAAATATATTATATATCTTTTTAAAGTATTAATTTAATAATTTTATAATTTAATTAATATTTTTTTATAATATTATCTAATTATTTTTACAATTATATTATAATAATAAAATATTAATTTATTTATTTATATATATTTTTTTTATTTTTACTATTATAATTATTTTCTATATATAATCTTATATAATTATAAAATTTCTTTTATATATTTATATAATTATAAATTTATATATTTAAATATATATTTAATTTATATTTTTATTATTTTTATATTTATATAAATAATATTTATAATAGTTTATAATATTATAAATATGTTAATTATTTAAATAAAAAATTAGTATATATACTTATTATAAATTTATAGTATTATTAAAAAGTATTATACATTAAAATATATAATTAATATATTTTATATATTTATATATAGAAATAAATTATAATTTATATTAATTAAATATTTTATTTACTATTTTATATAATTAATTAATTAATTTTAATAATAATAATAACATAAAATTATTTTTTATTTATATATATTTAATATACAAATTAAAAAAATATAATTAATAAATATAATATTAATATATATGTATTATTTTAAATTATATTTAGATTATATTTATATATTATATATATAATTTATAGCGTTATATTATATTTTTATTAATAATATGATAATTATTTATTATTTTAATTATATATAATTTTATTTATTTTATTTTATATCGAATGTAATTAATTTAATAATTATTATAAAATTCGTTAATTATTTTAGTATTTTATATTAATATATATTAATTATTATATATAATTTTTTATATTATATAAATTTTATATAAATTTTATTATTTTTATTTATTATTTATATATATATATATATATATATTAAATATTTTTTGTTTATTTTCTTTATAAAAATCTAAAAAAAATATTCTTCTTTATCTTCTAATCGTTTAATTCTATTTCTCTTTCCCTCTTCTACCGTTTAATTCTTTATCCGCTATGTCTATCCGAGAGCTACAAGAGCAAGTTGATGCACTTGCTCAAGCGGTGAAGCAATATTGTTCTAATCGTAGTTGCTCATGTTGCGGGGGTCCTCATAATGGTGAAAATTATACTAATTTCTTTAACCAACCCCCGCAACATCGGATGGAGACATACTCGTGTGAGTATTTTGGAGGAATCCTACACCCGGGCTTTGATTGTCAGACAGGGAACACACCCGTCTTTGATCAAGGTCCCTGTTACAATCAAGACTTTGGTTTTAACCAACCTCCATTCTATTCTTCGTGTCAGCCACAACAGTTTGACTGTTATGAGTTCTGTGGCGGTCCACATTATAGTAATGATTGCCAAGCAGGGAACATGCCCATCTATGATCAAGGTCCTTGTTACAATCAAAACTTTAGTGATGACCAACCTCCATTTTATTCTTCGTATTAGCAACAATAGTACGACTGTTGTGAGGTCTGTGGAGGTCCCTATTATAGCTCAGATTGTCAAACCATGAACCAGCTTGTCTATGAGACTAATCCTGGTAATAATTATGACTTTCCTTGTTTTGACCAACCTCCACAGTACCATATTGACCAGTCACCCCCTCAGGAGTTAGATTCTTATAGTCATTTTTTGCTTTTAGCAAGGGAAAATAATCGTATCTTAGAAGAAGTTCTTAGGACTTCAAATACCAATTCCCTTGTTGGCGTAGGAGCACCTGAGGGGAGTGACGATTACACGGAGGTGACTTATGACAAGGAGCAATGTTTAAGTGATCATTATATCGCTCATGTCACATCTCCTGCATGCACACCTTCTCTACCTTTCTTAGCTACCATGGAACCTGCAGACACCCTCTTAATGAGGGGATGAGGTTATTAGCACTACTCCCGTAAGGGAAGATGGGGAATTCATAAAGTCTAGTGTTGATGATCTTATCCCAATCCCAAAGGAGTCTGAGGTGACATCTGATAGTATTTAAAGTGTGATATGCCTGCTACTACACCTTTTCCCCCTACTAGTAATGGGGAAGTAGATTTTGATATCAATTCACCTTTAGGAGAACAAGTAGTCGACTTTTTGATGGAGAACGTGGATGTAGCTGATTTACCTAGACATGTGGTTAAGCAACTATTTGGTATTTTACTCAAAAATCCGAGTTTAACCAAAGGGATGTCTGATAAACCTTTAGGTGATGATACAAAACCTAGATCTTTTGATGTGACTTTCTCAAACCCTCTTTTTGACTTTAATAATAATTTTACCTTCTGTAATGATAATCTGCTTTTTGATGAGGAGTTTGAGGACATTAGTAGTTTGGACCCACCTGAGTTGACTTTAGTTATTGATGAGTCTACTTTGCTAGTCACACCTCCCTTACCGTGTACCGATGGTTTGGGAGATGTTATTGTAGATATCGACTTACTTTTAGGAGAGCATTTTGACACCCTCTCAACGGAGGATAGGGAAATTGACTTCAATCTTATTAGAGACATAGAAGAACTAGAACGCTTACTAGCTGATGACCTAGTCCCAGTCCCAAGAGTGTTTGATGATCCTTTAGGTAATTCTGATTCGATGTCTAGATCATCTGAGACTAGTGACCTTTTTGAGGAGCTCATCGCTGAGTTCGGCCTAGACGATTCAATTCCTACTAAAATTGATGATAGGTATCACGACTCAGAGGGTGACATTCTATATTTCGAACAATTGCTTAATGAAGATACATCTTCCGATGTATCTCCAGCATTGTTACCTACAGAGTCCTCCTCACTAGTTCTACTACTTCCCAATCCTAAGCAGATTTGCTTAAGGGAAGTGGAAAGATTTGATCCTTTCTTCTCCCTTGACACAGTCGGAGGTAACGATGAGGGTGATGGAGACCCCTTCTTTTGGTTTTCATCATATTCCATCACCCCGTCCTGCTGCATACTCACCTAAGGAGGTGATGTTTCGCTTTTACCATCCTCACCACACATCGAGTGATGAATTTGACCATGGACCTAAAATGAAATAACCCTAGAGTCAAGCTAGAGACTCGAACAAAAACAAGTGCTTCTCGGGAGCCAACCCGTGTTCTCTATCTCTTTCTATTTTCTTAGTAGTAATAATATATTAGTTTAGTAGTAGTATTAGTAATGAATAAGTGTGGGGGCGTGCTTCTTTCTATGGTTTGTTGTACCGTTTTTGTATGATTCCTTAAGATCATGAAGACCTTCGTGCTTGTTTTAAATCCTCCAATCACGCGGTCTCCGATCATCTTCATGTTATATCCTAGGAATCTTATCATATATATATATATATATATATATATATATATATATATATATATATATATATATATATATATATATATATATTTGATTTTATTTCCCCTTTCACACTTGGAATTTTTTGCATTTGCTTTTTCGTTCCTAAGTGTGGGGGTAAAACCTGATATTTTTGAACATTGAGGCCAATGTTCCATTCTAAGTGTGGGGGGATTTCTGCCAAAATGTGATCATACATGTGCCTGCTGTGTCCCTTGCAACCCCGTTTTAACCTATGTTCTGTTTTATTTTATGCTAAAAAAAATTATGAAAAGAAAATAGAAAAATATAAAAATATAAAAATGTTAGTAATAAGTAGGCCCGTAGAACTAGGTAGTTTTTGACTTGATCGAGTATTAAACTCTAGCTTTTCCCTTAGCTTTCGAGACTAAGCGTTTGCTAAACTTTAAAATTCTGCAAAGAACGAAAAATGATAGAGTTGAATATAAGTTAGATGCTAAGCGTGGAGTAGTTGGATCTCTTTAGAGCTCATAGAGGTTAATTGTGGCTTTTTGCTCCCACCAGCTTAATAAACGTTATATAATTGTTAAATAAATAAAGTTACTTTGGTTTTTGCGATTCTTAGTTTAGATCACTTCGTAAATATTCCTTCTGGTGAAAGTAAGGTTCACATCGAGGTTTTGTCAGTGTTGTGGGGAAATAGGCTATCGATTCCTGACGGCTCGCTACCGTTGTCTAGGTAATTAAAAGACCACATGACTTGAAATTTGGCTATAATAATAATAACAATGTAATAAACCAAAGCTGAAATAAAACTACTGGACCATGGTCGGCTCGCATACCGATGTGGTAGTCGTTTAAAGGGTGGAGGTAATAATAATAATAATAATAATAATAACTGTGGGCTGATAAAAGATTACTGGACCATGGTCGGCTCGCATACCGATGTGGCAGTTTTCAAAAAAAGGCCCATAGTAAGAATAATAAATCTGAGACTGATAAAAGTTTACTGGACCATGGTCGGCTCGCATACTGATGTGGCAGTTTTTAAAAAGGTCGAGGATCTCCTAGTCGAAATAAGACTCCTGGACCATGGTCGGCTCGCATACCGATGTGGCAGTTGTTTAAAGGACCGAGGGATAATAATGTTGCAATAGTAATAATAATAAAGCCAAATTTCGACTCCGGGGTTATCTAAATAAAGCCTCCATCTCTGGACTCGTAGTTGAGTTGTTTCGGATGAAATAAAAAGGATAACCCCTAAATCATGTGAAATTAGAACCTTAATGTGGACCTTATTCTCACCATATCGTCTCTTTAGGAAAGGATTTCAAACTATTTATAGTCTAAACCGGGTTTACTTTATGATAATAAGGACATAATTTATTTGTCACCAATAATAATAATAATAAAATCCTTAGAGGATCTAGGAATAAGGGAGCGAAAAGTAGTTGCATTTACACAATTAGCATTTATGAGTAGTGTTAGCATCTAATCTTATATTTATATGTGATTTCGTTTTAAGCTTAGTTTGAAAATTGTGAAAATCAAGGATGACGAACTCCCGTTCTTAAAGCCTTTTAAATAATGTTATTTAATCTACTATTGAATAAAGTGGTTAAAACGGGGACGTTTTCAAAATAAATAATTTTTGCACCTTCTTAATGGACCTTTTCTGGGGTCATAAGTTAAGAGGGGTTTTAATTATTTATTTTCGGGCGTGTTTTATAAACATTGCTTGTGGGACCAGCAATGACTAAGTGTGGGGGAATTTGATGTGTGCTAAAACACACATCATTTGTACCCCGAAAAACACATTAAAACGGACTAAAAATACTAAAATATGAATAATTATCTTGCAAATATGTTTGTTTGGTATTTTTATGTCTTGCAGGTAAAACGGATTGAAAACAAAACAAAAACGAGTATTTACGGGTTCGTTTTGATCAAGTGTGCTTAATATTCAAGATCAAAACAAAGTCGTGAAAAGTCCCCGAGCATGCCATTGGAAAGAGCACGAGAAAGCGAGTCCAACGGTGCCCTCGGATTTTCTGGGCCAGCCTGTAACCCACTTAATGAGTCGGGCCAGCCCAAACAAGCAAAAACCCAAGATAAATCTGAGTTTATAAAAGAGATGCTGACTGTAACAACCGGCAATTTTCGGAACTTGAATTACTACTTTACCCTTTGACTTTTTGGGTCTGACTTGACTTCTTGACTTATGATTTTTTTTGTCACATAAAAAGCGACTACTGCGTAACCGGTAAATTTTTGGAACATATTTAAATAATAAATCACATTTATTATTACATAATTGTCGTTTATAAATTTAATTTTCAATCTCATTTGGCTTGAAAACCAGAATATCTTGTACATTTTGAAAACCGCATACAACGCGTACCGACACGATAATAATTAAATTATACTTAATTATTAAAATTTATTTAATAAAAATATTTAATAAATTATTTAAAAACGTTTGTTTTAAAAACAGCCGAAAGTTCAAGTTAAAACTTATTTTACGGTCAAATCTTAAAAGCGATACCCAATAATTGATAAACATTTTAAAGTGAGTTTTATAAAAACATTTATGAAATACTATCAAGTAAATACTCATTTTTATAGGAAAAATCATTTGGAACGCAATGGCACAAGTTTCATGTTTTGAATCATCCGTTAAGTATCTTAAACGAGTCCCGAACCAATACTTTATGAAAATTACGCTTTTGGTCCCTGTGGAAATATTTTCATCATAAACCACCCTTTTAACCATTAAACCTTAGCCTAATTAAATCCCACAAGTTGCAAGCCCACTAACCCACTATGTATCAAACGTTCCAAAATAATTTCTTACAAAAAATTTAGCAAAACAATCAGTTCATTATTTTTCCTAGCACCGAATCCCATATGAAACTTTGTCACCAAGAAAAACTAACCCCTTTTATCCATTAGCTCTTTTAGACTTCCCCAAGCAATGGATACAACACCCATTTATCATCTTTGTACATTGCAACGGCTGAAAACTAAGATATACTTCCCATTACTAGTTTCTCTCTCACTTTAACACAAAAACCTACTTGACACAAGAACAAAAATGATCATTTATATCTTCTTGTTACTGTACGCACCCAAAACAACCTCCACCACCACTTTATTCAGCAACTAAGCAACTTAACACCTCCATAAATCTTCATTCATCCTACTCAATTCAATTACAAAACACAAAGGAACCCTAGTACAAGGAGAAACCTTAATTGGCTTAGTTTCTTTTTCAACCACACGCATCACAAGCAAGCTCCCTTTTTATAGCCTATTTTTGTGGTCACAAGGGTGTGTACTAGAGGTTTACAAAGTTCCTTTGAGGCGTACAAGATTGGTTTACAAAAGGGTTAAATTGAAAGTGGGTTTTTATATAATTAAGGTTTTAGGTTGAATTGTTTTGGCAGAATTGGTTGTTTCCAAGTACTTAAACATTGTAATTTGATTTGTGCTATCTTATCGCAGCTCCTTTGATATGTATTACATGCTTGCTAAGTCACCTCAAGGCAGGTGAGTTATTATAAGAAGGCGTGTAACGGGGGCTTACAGTATGCTAATATATCAGCATATTCTTCTTATATATTTGACTGTTGTATTTTATATTTGTGGCTTTCCAGATAGATTTTTTATGTGTATTAAACTTTTGTTATTTATTCTTATATTATTTATAATTATTATGAGTTCACGTTGGATATTTTTGTGCTCGTGTAAAAATTATTCAAACTGAAATTTATGGATTCCTATAGGATGATATTAAGTAGCTTTTGTTAGGTTATATAGGTTAGATGCGATGTGGTATGAATTGATAAAGTTTTTAAGCTTAATCGGACACTTTACGGCCTTTACACGGATCTCGAGATAGGATTTTCCTCCTGGAAATCTTAGTGAACATTTGGAAACTAGATCAAATTATTAGACCGTGGGCTTTTGAATCACCTAAAACAGAGTTATAACGAAGCGGGAAACGTAAAAACAAAATCTAGGTTAAAAACGTTAAAATAAAAATGTGGTCGGGAGGGTCATGTTTAGCCCCGATTTAGAGTCTGTTAGAAACCGATTGGGAAACTTTTGCTCAAGGACATTTTTGAATTTCACCTAGCATAGATTTCAGAACAAAAAGCCGTTTGGTATAACGAGTTGTGAGCAGAAAGTTACGAGCCTTTAAAGTTTCTAAAAACCGACCATGTGCAGTGTAAATGGCTGTTTTTCACAGAACTTGCACGCTGTTTTACCCCACCTAGAGTTCGAATCTCACTATAGGTCAGTAAAGCAAAGTTGTAACCCTCTGGGTGAACTTGCTACCCCGTAAATTTCAGAAGCCAATTTCCATTTTTGAGTGAGTTATGCAATGTTGAATATGACCCATTTGACGATTTTTGAACTTTATAAAATGACGATTTTTGACTTGAAACTTGTTTATAAGTTGTAAATAGCTTTCAAAAGTGAAAATACATGTATGGTTGATGATGACAAGAGTCTAAGTGTTTTGCATACGCATTTACATATTCATGTGCATTTTCTGAATCGGAAACCGTAACATATAGGTCACGGATAGATTTTTGCATCATTTTCCGTGCCACACCATAATTGCTATTAGCTTGCTATATCTTTGAGGTGAGCTGCATATCCCCTCTCTTACTTGTTTTATAAATGCTTTGAACTATTTTGGAGAGAATACATGCTCGTTACAACTTGTTTACACATTCATTTGCAACCTCTTTTACATACTTGATTGCATACTTGATTTCGTAACTTGGTTACATACTCATATACAAAATTGTTTTTATCATACCTCATTTAACATATCCTCCCGCGGGGGGGGGATGAGGTACATCACTAGTTTCACTTATGGATACTACAACTTGTGTTTTTCATTTAATGATTAGGATTAGCTTAAGTTGCATGGAACTGTTTATTACTCGGAGGTAGCGTGCATGTTATAAGATAGTTCTATTGAGGTGACATCCCCGTTCGGGTGTCTGCTATCACTGGAAATGAAGTTATACCATTGTATTACATGAAACTACATTTTCCTCATGAACAGTTACTTTGATTGTCTGAAGGGTTGGAAATCATTGGGGATACATTTACAGTGCCTGAAAGATTGGCATACCATACAAGTCAACGCGCGTTTCATGAAACTTAGGTGTTGTAATAGCTCAAAAAACCGTAATCACATATGGTGACTATTGTATTGGATACAATGGTCATGCATACATTTTAAATCTTGGATTTAAACACAAGTACATACATTTTTTTTACTATTTAAGGGTTGGAATAGTCAGTAATACTTTACAAATCTTTGATCCAATATTTTTGCTTAAACATTTTATGATACTGTAGTGAGACAGTAGTCACTAAACATTTTACATGGTACCGCGATGATACATTAGGCAAATACATTCATTTGAACTTACATTCATATATAAAAAAATTTATGAACTCACCAACTTTAGGTTGACACTTTTAAGCATGTTTTTGCAGGTGAACTTATATGGCTTGGCTTAATTTGAATGTGCATTGAGTTAAATTGACAAGTTTCATTATGGTTTTTTCTACTTCATACCAAAATGAATCGATTCTCGTTTTATTGCTTTCAAGCTTTTCATTGTGATGCCAATATCTGGGACAAAATGAAATGTTATTTCAATTTCAAGAAAATCAACGAGTTTACTTTTCAAATGACACATTTAGAGGTCGTTCTATTGTATCTTGTGCGGTTGTTTTATGAAGTAACGCCCCCGGACATATTTTCATTGCGACATATTTTTGGGGGTGTTACACTGACGTCAGCCCACGTAAATGGTTTATGTACTGCGTATTAAATCATCTCCATTCACGTAACTCTCCACTAGCGAAATTGGCGAATATGAGAAGACCACGTGGTAGGGCTAGTTTCATTGTTTGGGTCGCGTTTGGATTCAATTTCTTTTGGGCCAAGTAGTTATTAAGAATAGATTTAGTTGTATTAAAAAGTGTAAAAACTATGTTAATGTTAACAGTTTCTTGTTTTTATTTTGACTTTGGTACCGGTTAACTCATGATGTGTGGAGCTTACAGGTTTAATAAGCTAGGTAGAATTTGATTATTTTCTTTAGCTTATTAAATCAGGTGGTTATCGTTTATTTGCGGCTCTTCAATTCGGTCAAATTTTCTATCCTTTTTCAATACATTAGTATAGCTTAGTTTAAAATGTTTAGCTTTGCTTATTTGATCATTATGCGTAGCGAGTAGTTTATTTTTATGCTTGTTAAGTAAATTGGTGTTTAGTAAATTAGGTGTGGAATTTAATAAGTGATTAGTGATTAATAATTTACAAAAATTATTTAAGTTAGTGTTTTATTTAGTCGAACGGGTAAAAGCCGTAAGATTAAGTAGGCATTAAATTAGTAATTAATATTTTTTTTTAAAGTTGTTTTCAACAATAAACCAATGTTTTGAGGAATCAATTTAGTAAACGGGTATTAATTCATCATTAAGATCTAAAATTTCACACTTAAGGATCTATTCACTTTTACTTGACAAACATATTTTTCTTCATATATTTTTCATCTTATTAGCTTGCTTATTAATTAGTTTAATCTTGTTTAGTAGTTTTTAAATATTTAGTTTAAAATCAAAACTAAAAATTAAAAGACATTCAAGCATCAAATGAAACGCTTTCGTGAATTTCAAATTCATCTCTCGTTGGGACACGACATCCGTAGGATCTATTATTACTTTTTCTAAAGTAATTTTTATCCGACGTGATTACTATATTATATTACTCGACAAGTACGTTTCGTGCGCGTCATGGGTTACACCCAACATTTCCAAGAGCTGGCTCTGTTATGTCCAAGAATGGTCCCAGACAAGAAGAAGAAGGTTAAGAGGTACATTTGGGGACTCCCAGACAACATCCAAGGGAATGTGACTTCAGTTGAACCAACAAGGCTCCAAGACGCAGTTATATTGGCTAATAGTTTGATGGACCAAAAAGTATGTGCTAATGATGCAAGAAAAGCTGAGAATAAGAGAAGGTGGGAGAGTAACTAAGGGAACAAACAT
Organism: Tanacetum coccineum; assembly: GCA_026074375.1. Lineage (NCBI taxonomy): Eukaryota > Viridiplantae > Streptophyta > Magnoliopsida > Asterales > Asteraceae > Tanacetum > Tanacetum coccineum. The sequence goes on along the minus strand of BQNB010006553.1, from coordinate 52,228 downwards.
GTGCAACAAGCACCACCCAAGAGGCAGAATGTGGCAAGAGCCTACATTGTTAGGCCTGAGGAGAAGAAAGCGTATGCTAGAAATTTGCCTTACTGCAACAAGTGTAAGTTGCACCATGCTGAGCCATGCACTATGAAGTGTAGTAACTGTAAGAGAGTTGGTCACATGATTAGATATTGTAGGACTCCCGTTCTGGGCAACAACTCAAAGAGCCCCAGTCGCAAATCAGAAGGTTGTGGTTACTTACTATGAGTGTGGAGGGCAAGGACTACCGAAGTGAGTACTCGAAGTTAAAGAACCAAAACCATGTAAATCAAGTTGCGAATGGAGAAGCTCGGGGAAGAGCATATGCATTGGGAGGAGGAGAAGTCAACCAAGACCCTAATGTTATTATGGGTACATTTCTCCTCATTAATCGTTATGCTTCTATCCTATTTGATACTGGTGCCGATAGGAGTTTTGTGTCGACTACATTTAGCCCTTTAATTGATATTATCCCAACTGCATTAGACACTAAGTATGTCGTAGAGTTAGCTGACGAAAAGATAATAGGAGCCGATACCATAATTCGGGGTTGTACTCTAAATTTTCTAAACCACCCGTTCAACATCGACTTAATGCCCAAAGAGCTTGGTAGTTACGACTTTATCATCAGTATGGATTGGTTAACAAAGTACCATGTCGTGATCGTTTGTGATGGGAAGATTGTTCGTATTCCGTTTGGTAACGAGATCTTAACGATTCAAGGCGATAGAAGCGACGGTTGTGGCACATCTAGATTGAATATCAACTCGTGCACCAAGACCCAGAAGTATAAACAAAAAGGATGGCATGTCTTTCTGGCACAGATTTCAGAAAAGAAGACGGAGAAAAAATCGAAGGAGAAGCGACTCGAAGACGTACGTATCGTGCGAAATTTTTTGGAAGTCTTTCTCGAATACTTGCCAGGACTTCTACCGACCCGCCAAGTTGAATTCAAATTGACCTAATTCCCGGTGCTGCATCTGTATAGACTAGCCTCGTCAGAAATGTAAGAGCTGACGAACCAACTGCAAGAACTGGCAGACAAAGGATTTATAAGACCAAGTTCCTCACCCTGGGGAGCTCCGGTCTTGTTTGTCAAGAAGAAGAATGGATCCTTCAGGATGTGCATCGACTATAGAGAGATGAACAAGCTAACCGTAAAGAATCGTTATCCGCTCCCAAGGATTAATGACTTGTTTGATAAACTATAAGGATCTAGCGTCTACTCGAAGATCAAACTAAGGTCTGGTTATCATTAACTCGGAGTTCAAGAAGAAGATATCTGTAAGACCGCGTTTAGGACTCGTTATAGCCACTACGAGTTTCAGGTCATGCCATTTGGACTGACCAACGCACCTTAAGCTTATCTTAGAAATGATTAAGAATGAGGAATTATACGCCAAGTTCTCTAAGTGCGAATTCTGGCTCTTGAAAGTGCGATTTCTCGGTCACGTGATTACAATTGTGAGATTCGTTATCACCGTGGAAAGGCGAACGTTGTGACAGATGCTTTAAGTCGGAAGGAACGGATAAAGTCGCTACGAGTTCAAGCCTTAGTTATGATAATAGATTTAAACCTTCCATTTTAAATTTTGAATACTCAAGCTAAGGCAATGAAAGAGGAGAACGTTAAGGAAGAAAATCTTCATGGTATAGACAAGAGTTTGAGACTCGTCCCAATGGAATTCTCTGTATTAAGAACATGAGTTGGTTACCATGCTTTGGAGACTTAAGAGATTTGATTATGCATGAGTCACACAAATCTAAGTATTCTATCTACCCTGGATCGGATAAGATGTATCATGATCTTAAGCAGTTATACTGGTGGACTAACATGAAAGTAGACATCACTACCTATGTCAGCAAGTGCTTAACATGTTCAAAGGTAAAAGCTGAATATCAGAAACCATTCGGTTTGCTGGTACAACCTGAGATACCCTAACAGAAATGGGAAAAGATAACAATAGACTTTGTCATCAAGTTTCCAAACACACCAAATGGATTCGACATGATTTGGGTAATCGTTGATTGTCTTACAAAGTCTGCACACTTCCTACCAATGAAGGAGACCGATACAATAGAGAGACTAACGAGACTTTACTTAGAAGAAGTAGTCTCGAGGCTTGGAGTGCCAGTCTCGATTATCTCAGAGCGAGATAGAAGATTTACATCTCATTTCTTGCAGTCACTCTAGAAAGCTTTGGGTACACGTCTGGAAATGAGCACTACATATCATCCGCAAACAGACGACCAAAGTGAAAGAACCATCCAAACCCTATAAGATATGCTACGCCCTTGCGTGATAGATTTTAGAAATGGTTGGGATAGGCATCTACCATTAGTAGAGTTTTCATACAATAATAGTTATCACACCAACATTAAGGCTGCATCGTTCGAGGTACTTTACGGTTGTAAGTGTCGATCACCTGTCTGCTGGACTTAGGTTGGAGATAGCCAACTCACTGGTCCAGAGATTATTCATGAAACAACTGAGAAGATCATTCAAATAAAGAACAAAATCCAAGCTGCTCGTGATCGTCAAAAGAAACTTATGTATTGCATCGGAACAGTAACTGGAGGCGCGTGACTTCATAATACATAAGCACAAGATAGAGAGAACGAGCACTATATGGAAGTTTTAGAAAATACATCGTTGAATTAATTTAAAGGAAATAAAGTTTTACATAGATTGAAAATATTCAAAGTCATAGCAGAAGCAAAAGATATGTTTAAAAACATCAACGAGTATTAAGATAAAAGTTTCCATGAAATGCAGCCATGATGAATGAGGACTCCAATGCACTTCATATATATCATTACGGGATTAAGCACCTAAGAATACATGCTTAAAAGAGTCAACATAAAGTTGGTGAGTTCATAGGTTTATATTAAATAGTAATGTAGACCGCAAGATTTCAAGAGTATGACATTCTAACACATACAATATTACAAAAGTAATTACGATTGCACTAAGCTCATGACACCAAAGCTAAACAAAGTTATGTATGCAAATGAATGCAAAGTAAGATGCTCGAGTAGGTGTCCAACCTGAGACCACCCAGTGTTCTGACATGGTATACGTCCGTTAGTTCGGTACCTTCGATACAAGTAAGCGCTACTTACCTGGACGGGGATGTTAATTCTAATAGATCTATTTATAGCACTCGTGCTTACAACAAGTAATTAACGGTTCATGATAAAGGGCTTAGTGGGTTATCGGTACTTAGGCTAATCCTTAATCAATTAAAAGGTACTTGCGTTCAAAAGTAAAAACAAGCAATGTATCTCACCCCGATATTTGTAAAGTATTCGTAAAAATAAGTAAAAGTGGGACTATGAAACTCACCTCAAGCAAATCGTAGAACAACAAAAGCACGATCAAGTATGTAGGGATGCAACTCCTAAGCGCAACCTAAATGATGTATGTATGCTTTAGGTTGATGAAAATGAAATGCGTAATGCATATGAGTTATTTTGACTATTTATCACCTTGACGTAGTTGTGTTTGACTTTAGAAAGTCAAACCAAGTTTTCGTAAAAAGTCACCGTTTTAGTTAAAAAAAATTCTAACACTTTTATAAAAAAATCGGTCCAACTTGAAGAGTCGTACATCGCTCGCTTCTTAATATTTCTATCTAAAGACCTACGAGGTTTATCAAAAAGTCTCTTTACCATTTTACGCGACTCAACCCAATAATGCTAAAAAATCAGACTAAAGTGGAGCGTTTGGATACTTTTACCAAAAATGAGATTCTAACACTTTCAAAAGTTAAGTTTTTGCCGAAATTTCAAAAGACCATAACTTCCTCATTACTTATCCGTTTAACACGTTCTAGTACTTCCCGCGAAGGTCTCAACCAGTACTACGAAAGACTCCTCGTGTAAACTTTTGTGATTTGGACTTGAAATGACTCGAAAATGCGTTTTTAGTTTCTGCATCAACACATATTACAAGTGCAGTTTTTTTGGAAAAAGTCTAGTTTTAACCTGATTTTAAAACGGTCATAACTCATTCGTTTTAAATCCGTTTTTAGTAATTCAAGCGGCCACGTGAACGTAAAAATGACAACTTTCTATTTCTCAACCTCAGTATTGCAAAACCCAACTCCTACGGTTTCAACACGCCATAAACAAAACTGATCAGCAACTATATAACTCTATAACACCACTTTATTTTACCAACAAATCCAACAACACTTTCCCTAACCTAAAGCCAACGACTTTCATTAAAATAAATATTTACGCAATGATTACAAGCATCAAAGTGGACTTTTATTTGTATGTTTATATTTATATAGACCTTTAAGGTGGTTTTTATAGCAAAAAGTGTGTAACTTTAATAAAAATAACAAGTGTAAAGTTTTTATAAAACAAAAGAGTGTGTAGTTTTTAGAAAATAAAAAGTGCATAGTTTTTATAAACAAAAGAGTGTGTAGTTTTTATAAAACAAAAGTGTATAGTTTTTATCAATCAAAAAGTGTGTAGTTTTTATAAAATAAGCGTGTAGGTGATGAATAGATGCATAAAAGTGATGCGAAAAGTGAAAAGAGATGATTTACTTACGAGTATGAAGAAAAGTGGATGAAAAAGACAGCTCGGATCACTTTAAAAACAACCTGGATGATCCAACCAATACGCCATGAGAAGAAATATTAACCCAAAACTTGAAGATGATAGAAAAATGAACACCCTTAGTGTGTGTGTGTGTGGCGTCGAACCAAAGAAGAGAGGAGAGAAAGAGAGAAATTTTCTTACTATGTGTTTTAGTGTGTGAAGGAATGAGATGAATATGTCTAGGTGAAATGGATTTATAGAAGGGTTAGAAATATTAGAATAATATCTAGGAACAAAATAGAGAGAATATACGAGAAATGACTAATGGTGGTTTAGGATTTAAGAGACCATTAGTACCATTGCTAGACACAAAATATTTCTCATGTGTGTGTTTTCACATGAGCAAGGGAGGGAAGGGAAACAAAAATGTTGTTTAAAATTTGAATTTTTAAGAGTGTATAAATATCTAGATATTTTAGTTAGGTGAAAAATATATAAATGCATGCATGCGAATGCAGTATGAATTTATTTTACGTAACTCATAAAATAACGTGCGCGACATATAAAAATATGCTCGCTGCGAGTATAACTTACTCGTAATGAGTAGACTGATATAGTGTAAGGTCGGTACGCGCTCAAAAGCATTTTCACAGTAACCGGGAAAACTTCCTGGTTTTAGATTAAATTAAGTACGAAACGGTTCGTAAACGAAATAATGTAGTTGATAGTTGAAATATTAATATGAAAATTTGCCAGTTGTCAAAGGATAGTGGAGTTGTTTCTCATACGTTTACTTTGCGTGATATTTGGCATGCAACAAACAATTTAAGCATGTCTGACTTTAAAAAAAAGTCAAAGTTTGACTCATTTATTTGATTGATGTTCTGAACCGGGTGAATGTGTTATAGGTGGTAGGCTTTAGATTTATAGCCTTGGGTCGTAGTTTGGTGTTGTTTTCCATTTATTAAAAACTTGAAACTGCAATGTCATGGTAGTCCAGGACTCGACTAAAGCTGCTAAAGTGGAAAGGGTCTGTTCAAAAATAAAAAAGCTCAAAAGCTGGCCTCACAATGTTGGCTTGAAGTTGTAAGTAGTTACCTCACGTTGTATCTATAAGTCTATCATCTATGTTCACTTTAAAATGCAACTTTAAAGAGTTATACACAGAATTTCTAAATGGAGTTATTTGCAAGATGTATATTCTAACAGTTTGTGCTACAAGTGTATGTATTTATTGCGCATTATTCATGTTACTTGTTTTCAGTCAAACTTTCAGGTCTTCATAATACTAGCAAAATACATTTTCGACAAACGAAAAATACAAAAACTAAGTCAAAAGCAGCTCAGTCGCAATGTGCGGGCACCTATCTACTTGTTTTATACCAAGTTACATGTTAGTACAAATTATGGGCCTGTAAATGAGAATGGACCGGACATACCAGAAATGGGATTCCAGGGTAATTCAAAGAACTTTGAACTAAGTGAATGCGTTTGTAATATCCTGCTAAAAAAAGAAAGCACCATTATTTTCACCATGGGAGGGGGATCTCACGATAAAATTTGAGTGTGAGAGTAAGATTCTAATGAGGGTAAGTAATGATGTATGTGTGTTCTTAGCCCAAGAGGTCTTACGCCTTTGCTGTATTTTGCCCTTGTATTTCTAAGGGAGTGATTTTTTCATGAAGATCTCGGGGTGCGGCTTATCCTATTAACTAATGGTTTATAGGATGTTTGCCTTGAAGTCATGCCCTTTGACTTTCTTTACGCTTCATTAGTCATGCTTCATGACTTGGGAGTGTTCCCCTCGGTTGATGAGTTGTCGTCCTTCCCTATTTTGGAACATATATGTTTATTCCTTGATCTCAAATCATATTCCTTGCCCCTTTTGGCTGGATAGTAGACTTTCCCAATTATAAGGTTTTTGTAAGTCTCAATGAAGTTCGTATTTTATAACCTTCCATAGATACCCTTAGGTTCCATCCATATGGGGTTATGAATCTGCGGTGGTTATCCGGACATACCAAACATGTCCTTTATTGTTGTTGTGAAATTCAAACCTCTTATTAGTCTAGGGATATTATCTGCGACTACCTAGCCGCATATCCTTGTCTCATGCGAGATCCAAACTCTATGAGTATGAGTATACACTATACGTGATCATTACACGTTTACACTCGATAATTTTAGAGTCGTCAACTACAAGATGTCTTATTTGACCGTGAACTTTTTTTGTCGGGAATTATATGATTAATGCATATAATGTATTTTATGTTTTTAGAAGTTGATTTTGATCAAATGAGAAGTATGAGAGATAATTATAATCACGCATTAGATATACACCGACTTGAATTAGATGCATCTTGAATATTTTAGATGCATCATAATATATTTTCTAGCTAAAAATTAGATGCATATACATATATTAGATACATTCATCAAGTTAGGTGAATCCTATGTATTTTTTGTCCTCTACGGGTCAAATTTGTTGTTATTACTACTTTGCATCGTTTTATATTTCAAAATCACTTTCAAAACTTATGGAGATGTATCTAAATGAATAAATATGCATCTAATTTAAGTCGATGCATCTCAAATATGTGGTTATGATTATTTCTCATTCTTCTTATTTATGTTTTCTTCTCTCTAAATCTCTATCTCTGTTAATTTTACATTTACTTGGTTACTTAATCGTGCTATTTAGATTACTTTTCAAAAAGTTAATGATAAACAAAATGATACAAACGCATAATTTTTAAACGTTGAGTGACCTAAATATTATAAATCAAATAATCAAAACGTATAAGTCTTTATAATTAGTGTGGAGGTGCCCATAATTAGTATCCTTCAGATATTTGACAATAAGGATTTCAACTACCATAGGTTACATCGGCAATTTCAACCTTATTCAATGTCATTAAACATTAAACAATTTCTTTCTCATTTAATGTAATCACATTTTTGGTATGCAATTAATTACTCCTTTAATCTTCCTCTATACTCTCACTTTAGTCTTCCTTTATAAGCTCCTATGTAAATGATATTCAATTTAGTATGTTTCGATTTACCAATTAATGTCAACGCATTTAATTTTTTTTATATCTTTGATTCAAGAATTACATTAACCCTGACAACTTAATAATTTTGGTAAGTTTTAATTGTATTGAATCGATTTAGTTTGTATTATTGCTGACTTTTTTGTGTTTATGATCTAAACCCTTGGATGCAGCCGAGTATGAAAATGTTATGGAATAGATATAATAGATATCTATTCTAATTCTTTTTAATTTTATGCATTTCAGCATTGCATTATGACCATGAGCAGAGAAAAAGGTAACGAGCGCGCACCCGGGCTTCAAGATCTCCTTTTATTATATACTATATATATTCTAATTCTTTTCAATTTTATGCATTTCAGCATAGCATTATGACCATGAGCAGAGAGGAAGGTGATGAGCGTGCACCCGGGCTTCAAGCTCTCAGAGTTGCAGGTTTCAAAAACGATTATCAGGTGATCATTTTTCTTTGTTGGCCTTCATCATCACAGGTTCTTTATTTATTGCTAATTTAATCATACATTATTGCATATTGCTTTTTTGACCAGGTCGTGTTAGCCCAGAAATAAATTTGTTCCATTTTTTCTTGTTGTTTGTAGCTACTTAACCATTTGAAGAGCCCTTGATTTTAAGTGTCGAATATAGAGTTGGGCCTAATAAGGATGATGTTCTTGGAAGGTGTATGCTTCCGTTACAATATGTGGATCAAAGGTTAGACCATAAAGCTATCAACACAAGACGGTTTAATCTCGAGAAGCATGTCATGGTGGTGGAAGGGGAAAAGAAAAAGAAAGTTAAGTTTGCTAGCAACATTCATGTCACACCTCGTCAGTGGCGAAAACACGAGATGCGACGATACCATTCATCGCACAAGATACAAGATCATACACTTTATAATTTACATTCATGAAACTTGAGTTTACAGTAACTTTACAAGTTAAAATTTTGACAAAAATACAATAATCATGACCATCTCGACCCAGTCCCCTTGGGTTACATCTTTTCTCATCCAATACCATTCACATACCTTTGATTTGACACACCTAAAAATGATACTCAAAAACGTCAACAATGATGTTGGTGAGCTCGAAGGTTGACATTAAACACACAATTTGTGCTAATATCTGCAACAGTGGTAATAGTGCTATATGACAGTGAATATATGCAAACAACCTAGCATCACCGCTAACTAATAACCATATGTCACTTACGCACCTAAAGGACCTACCAGTTGGAGCACTAAAATTAGGGCAGGACCACACACAAACCTGGGTAGGCGTACCCATCTTCGCTCCAATAATCACCACAAAGCACTGGTAGGCTTACTCTACACCCGCGTCACAAACCAATCATACAACACATAATATTCACATAGCAGTCATAAGCACATAACTTGTCCTAAAAACAAAACCACATTTCGCACAGATCAATTCAAAACATTTCAAAACACATTTGAGTATCATTTTCCCCCAACGGAAAAACAGTAAAAAGTGGGGCTATGAGAACACATCTCAATCAGCAATCAAAAGCAACCGCACAATCTCAAATAAGGCAGAACACAATCAATCTCTACGCAAGCGCACAATGTACCCGGAAACGACCTAATATATACTCACTATATCAAGTATACATAAAACAAAATTAACTTATTGTACATGTGTTCGCACTTGACGTCACCGCAAAATCCTCATTTTCATCCTAAAATTCCATTTCCTTTTTATATCATTCCAAACTCGTTATCTCATACCGTTAACTTATGACGAAAACCGTCGTCTTATTACCAAGACCTTATCTCGTTATCAAAACTTTACCTCATATTATGGTTGTGTGGTAATTACGTAAAAACTATTCAAAAACACTTGGGCAAAGTGCGACATCAATACAATAAAGCTTAAACACCTCAAATCGTTGAATGATACAATTGACCAAAATACTCCGCTAAAAACTGACGAAAAGGAATGAGCAAGAGCTCGAATGCCGAAGATAAATAATCCACATTTCCGTAATCAATACGGTATATATATATATATATATATATATATATATAATATATATAATATGATCATAATTATAGAAAATATATAAATAAATTATATGAGTATTATAATAAATTTAAATACTTAATTCTTTTAAATAAAATAATAATAATTTATTATTATTTTCGTCTTATTATCGGGCTAACGGGGTACAACTTCTCGTCATTAAATATGTCCAATGGCTTTTACTTCGACACTTAATCTCCCATACAACTTATCCTTTACTCTCTCAAATAAAATTGACACAATGATTATAAATATTAAATATATAAAAAAAAGTTTTGAGAAATTACATCTTTCGTCTTGTATCAAATTTTCAAGTAAAATAACTATTTACTATTAAATCATTGAAAATTTATCCCTTCTTAGCAAAATCTCTAAGTATATAATTCTTTCGAAAATTCAGCATGACCCGTACGTCTTTATGACTTTTCCCAAGGTCTTAAACCTTAATCCAAAACACTTTTTCACAAACCCGACACTTTTCGACAACATCAATGCCTTCAACACGTTTTATCAAACCGTAGCAAAATAATCCCTTTACATTCGACAAGTCCAACAAAATTCCTCTTAATCCAACACAAATCCTTTAGTCCATTTATAAGTCCACTAATTCATTTACTTGTTATTGGGCCTTATGGCCTATTATGGTATTAAATGCTTAGCCTGATAGCAAAACTTAGTCCATACTTCTTTTCATAATTCTAAAATACAAATCGAAACCCAATAGGCCTTTATCCCATTAAGCCGAATTAAAACATAAGCTATAAGCACATAAATAAGCGAAACCGCATAAGCTCCAAACCGAATAAGCAAAATCGAACACCAAATAAGCCATAAGCTTATAATATAAGCTGAAACTAAATAAGCTATAAGCTTAATATATGCCGAAACTAAATAAGCTATAAGCTTAATATAAGCCAAAACTAAATAAGCCATAAGCTTGTAATATATAAGCTGAAATCATAAGCTTAAAATAAATAAGCCAAAATCAAGTGGGCCGAGCCCAAATTTGGCATCGAACCAAAACAACCAAACAGACCCTTAATGGGCCGGAACAAACCAAACACTCCCTTCAGTTGGGCCGAACCCACACCGAATCCACAACCACTCGTGGGTTGGGCCGAACAAACAAATGGGTCAGTTGGGCCGAGCCCACACCGAAACCCTCTATACCAAAAGTCACAAAATCCCCAAATAAGCTATAGCTTAGCTTATTGAATAAGCAAAACCTCCAAATAAGCCCTTATAAACATTTTTCATAAAATGAAAAATTACCACAACAACCATTTTATTTAAACTCAAAAATCTTTTCTTTCTTTCCCTTTTTAGCCGACGCACAAACACCCTTTTTTACACTTTTTCATATCCAAGATTCGATTTTTACGACGATCAACTTGTACAACTAGTGTTTTAACACCATAATAGCCACAAAAGTACAACTTTTAACAAAGTTTAGAAAACTTACAAGTTTGGATGACCTTGGTTTGGTTTTGACGCGAAAGGAACGAATTTGTACACCTTTTATATAACCCGCGTCTACTAACTATCAACCCACTAACTAGTTTTAACCCATGCTCTTGAGATAATCTTCAAAATCTTTGTTTCTTTTCTTCCTTGTGGCTCGTCCGAATTATAGAGAGAGAAAGAGAGATAGAAATTTTTTGTTATTTTAAAAATGAGAGAATGATGAAAAATTTATTAAGGTGGAGGAATATATGTATATCAAGGGAACATACTAGCAAGATTTTAGCCTTCTTGTCTCTTCTTATCCCTTTTAGGCGTCTAAGCATCCTAGGAGGCCTCGGGTCTTCCTTTTGTGTCAGGATCACTTAAAAACTCAACTTTCATCTATTTAAAATGTCAACCAAACTTATTTATCATTCTCATTGTGTTTATAATCGTTTTTCCATAAACCTAGGTTATTCAGACGACACCTATCACATTAAATTGCTACAAAAATCCATTTTTAGCCGTTATCGGCCGACTCTGGACCGAAAACATGAATTTTTGACAAAACTCAATCGAAACTTGGTCATCCATTTAAAAACACTTCAAATCATAAAATATAGCTTGACAACTTATATTCACCTAAAATTTCACCTTTTTACGACTGTTATAGTCTTTTACCGAAATTCACAAAAACAACTATTTTTCTGATAACTTTCAAGTCTCACACTCACAATTTACGTTTTAATTCCACTCTATTTCATTATTATAAATTTATTAAATAAATAAACCCATTAACACATTCCCAACTTCATTAAATCTCCACACCGAATAAACTGTCGTGCCTGAAAGCACTGAGAACTTCAGAACCACTCTAAAACAGAAAAACGAATCAAAAATGATTCATTTACGAACTCAAAACATCATCAAACTCCCGGTTAAATAGAAACCGCTTTTATGTAAAATAGTCAACAGAAGTCAACTTTTCAGCTTTCATCAAGATAACTGACAAGACTGAAAGACTTTGAATTACAATACTATAATATTTTATAATACTTAACCCTGGAAATATTACCGGTTATCACAGTCTCACCCCCTTAAAGGAATTTCGCCCTGAAATTCAACTCAAATTATCAACTCACTACACTAACATGAAATTACATTCCTCTAAGAATCACATCGATCACTAGGATTTAGTCTTTTCAAGCGAGTTTTCTTACGATCCCTCTAAAGACTAAGTTTTTCCACAGTCCAAATTCTACACTTTTACATGGTCAATCCATATCCGATCACAAACTTATAATAGCCTTTCATGCTATATCTTAGATTCACAATCTCTCAGACTTAGGTCTCTCTGTCTAAGTCGGGTGTTAGGATACGATCCCATCCTCGACGTGACGACAAATCTATCTGAATTGGCATTGCCAAATCTTTTCGGTTATTCAACCAACAAGACTAACCCTATGGGGTATATGTCCTACATAATACGACTCACACTTTACTTTCTCAAGAACGCCCATGGTTCTTTACCATTACTTACAGCTCTACCTTTCTAGGAAGGCCGTTCCATAATCTAAACCACATCATTATACACTTTAAACTTTCCCAAATCAATCCTACTCAACGGGTGTCTTAAATCTCACTTCACTTAGGTAGGTCAAGATACCTCTCAAAGGCTTACACAATCAAAAGTATATTCAGGTTTCTCAATTGATCATCACACTCTTTCCAATACTCCCCGTGACCATTCACGGTCTATTACCTTCCTATTAGATCTCCTAATAAGTCGGTAAAATCGATCAGCCCAAATATATTTCGACTTACAAAAAATACTAACTACATCGTACGCCAAATCCTAATAAGGAAGTAGGCATCCGCTCTATCACGAGCAACCATTCACAACGTACTCACACACTATAAAAGTGCGCTCTCAAACTAACATGAAACAACACAAAATACTGCTATCCATGAATATCAAACAAAATTTCCTTCACTATCACTAATCGATTTCAATACAAATCATCTAGTAGCTAGAATGATTCGTCATAACTACCAATACAAAAAAAAGAAACTTTTCTAATCATAATATGCACTAACCGATGCTACCCAGTTTAGTGATATACACAAAAACTACTAATCCAAACCTCATATACCCTACGCACCTCTTCTGGGCTCTTGCCCTCTCCTTATACTGTCAATAACCTCAGTCAACTCTAATCGTGCACGTCTCTCCTCAACAAGTTGTAACCGCAAATCTCAGTTCTCTCCCTGCATATCACTGATGGCATGCCACAGAGCTGCTCTTTGTGCATCTGTTTGACCTGCCCACGACTCTAGGGCTAACACTGGTCTCCATATCGCTCCAAATGTCACTGCGGCCCTCTCCTGCTCATACTCTAAACTCCTAAATCGGTACCTCTAGGAGAAAATCTCATCCCTAACCTCTCCCGACCTAGTAAATAACTCTCCTATGTCCCTATCATACCTCTCAAACAGAGCAGGCGATAGCTCCTCCAATTGTACTGCATGATCACGAATCAACCCCCCCTACATCTGACTTGAACTTCCAGCTTAGTCAGAAATCCCTCAGTCTCAACTGCTGCAGGTGTAGCTACAGGAGATGGTATAGTCAGCGGTAACATAGGTGATGAAACAGGTGAAGGTACAACAGAAAGTGATGGAGAAATGGGAAGTGAACCAGACGTCCACTCGGGTAAAGGTGATGTCTGTACAGGTGGTGCAGTTGGTGGGTAAGCAGGAACATCAATATATACCATACCGTCCTCCTGGTCTGTCCATGTGGTGAGTGTGGGCTGTCTAGATGCCGACACCCTCTCAGGTCCCTCGGACTCTGGTGCAGATCCAGAACCATGTCCAACCTTAAACGTATTTTATACATGATCCTCCTCTAATGCTAACTCTCGGCGCCTCAACGCTCCATGCCTAAGTCCTAAAGGCGCGCTCACAGCTATCCCCTCAACCGGAGATGCCTGTTACTGACCCCCAAGTACAGCCTCCTCTTTCTCCTCTAAACTAAGTCCATCACTCTCTACACCATGACCCTCGTCGTCTAAACCATGACCCTCATCATCCATACCATGACTCTCATCATCTAAACCATAAATCTTATGATCCATACCGGGGCCCTCAACCCCTACAGCAAGACCCTTATCCCTCGCAGCAGGATCCTCATCCTTTACAGTAGGACCCTCGTCCTCTGCGTCCTCGCTTACACTGTCAGAATCCAAACTATCCTCTATATCCTCATCCTCCCCCTTATCATCCTCCTCACTATCCTCTACTAACTTAGACGTACCCCGATAACGCTTCCATGAAGGAAGGTCTAGCGGCGACACAGATGGCGAACCCTCGTAAGAGGACCTAAACCTCTTACGGAATGCGGACTCAGACATAGCCGCCACCTCTGCCATACTAGAAAAGAGGCCCGATGACATCGCAGGTGGAGCGCGCACAGCCATACGTACGGTTCTACGAAGAATGGGAACTAAAATGGGTGGTGTACTCTTAGATAGTGATATAGGTGGTGCTATAGTGAGGGGTGACTCAGGTATCTCAGTCTCAACAGGGTCCTCGAAAGGCTCAGACTCGGTGTCTGTCCCATCCAAATAAGCCTGCCTAATAGCCTCATAGGGATCCTCAAGAAGTGATACGGGCACTCAGGAGCTCTAAGCTTCGTCAGCCTGGGTGGAACTCTTTGGGTCAACAAACACTGGGGTAGACATCCTGTGATAACACGATAAAAGGGTATAAGTATAAAATATTATTATCCAAATTATCAGCATCATTATGCTTACATATACAAATCATTATAGCGTTTGAAATTAGACGTTCGTAATCGTATATATACATATATATATCCTTATATATATTAAATATATCGGGAAGAATACAAACAATGAATAATCACAGACCAGGTTCGATACCGAACAGGCACAACTGGTCAACACATAAAACTCATAATCCACAAAAGCATATTCCCAAATCACGTCGCTACCTGCGACTATCCACAAAATTCTCAAGGCAACACGCACTACACTAAGGCAAGCATGGCCAACATCAATAAATCAATCATCGCTACCCGTGACAATTTTTACTTACACTCTTAAGACGTCGTACACTACTACTCTTAAGGCAGTATGGCAATCCAAAAATCAACATAATCCCAATCTTAACACTCGCAAGTGTTCTCGTCACTTTACATCCTATCATTTTCAGGTGGTCACGTTACTCACGCATCCCTTCCCTCCCCTAACATAACTTTAGAAAACTAACCCCATCATTTCATAGTCCTTCCTGAATTAAGCATAGTTGATCAGGCTATGCGTAATTTAGGAGAAATACCATGAACTGCTTGGGTTATTTGACTTTTACCATGTTTGAGGTTTTACTAGAATAGGCTTCACTTTTCCGGTTATAGTTGCATCTTTTTTTTTATAAAAACCAGCATTCTCTATAACCTTGGCTCTGATACCAATCTGTTACACCCCGTCAGTGGCAAAAACACGGGATGCGACGATACCATTCATCACACAAGATACAAGATCATACACTTTATAATTTACATTCATGAAACTTGAGTTTACAGAAACTTTACAAGTTAAAATATTGACAAAAATACAATAATCATAACCATCTCGACCTAGTCCTCTTGGGTTACATCTTTTCTCGTCCAATACCATTCACATACTTTTGATTTGACACACCTGAAAATGATACTCGAAAATGTCAACAATAATGTTGGTGAGCTCGTAGGTTTGATCTTAAACCCAAAAGTTGTGCCAATATCTCAACAGTGGACAATAGTGCTATATGATAGTGAATATATGCAAACAACCTTAGCATCACCGCTAATCAATAACCATATGTCACTTATGCACCTAAAGGGCCTACCAGCTGGAGCACTAAAATTAGGGCAGGACCACACACAAACCTGGGTAGGCATACCCATCCGCTCCAATAATCACACAAACACTGGGTAGGCATACCCATCCGCTCCAAACAATCATACAACACATAATATTCACATAGCAGTCATAAGCACATAACTTGTCCTAAAAACAAAACCACATTTCGCACATATCAATTCAAAACATTTCAAAACACATTTGAGTATCATTTTCCCTGAACGGAAAAACAGTAAAAAGTGAGGCTATGAGAACTCATCTCAATCTGCAATCAAAAGCAACCACACAATCTCAAATAAGGCTGAACACAATCAATCTCTATGCAAGCGCGCAATGTACCCGGCAACGACCTAATATATACTCACTATATCAATACTCATACAAAATTATCTTATTGTACAAGTGTTCGTCTTTACTCACGCAAAATCCTCATTTTCATCCCAAAATTCCATTTCCAATTTATATCATTCCAAACTCGTTATCTCTATAACACCCGTGTTTTCAGGTCATATTACGATTTTAATCACTCTATTTTCTTTCTATTTATAATATTTTTAAGTGTTTACTTTTACTTTAAATCACCTAGTTAAACCCTAATAAGTAAAACATAACCAAGGCTTTTAATATCGTGAATAAGCCTACATTTAAACCAAAGACTTTAGTTAAAATTTTCCTACGACTTAGTTAAATATTTTTTTATAACATTTATAAAATATTTGTTATTTATTTTGTGACCCGGTTATGCCTTGTCCGAAAGATTTTTTTTTTTTTTTATCTTTTTAACTCGAATATTTGCTTTTTTTTTTAAATACACGCTTTTGAACAAAAATGAAATAATTTATTAAATAAAAAGTAATAACTAAATATAATTTAATTATTTTTTTATGTCGGTACTCGTTGTTCTCGTTTTTAAATCAAATAAGTTTGAAAAATAAATTCGTAAGTGAGAGATGTGTAATAATAAATATGATTTATTATTTAAATGAGTTTTAAATTTTTTTTTTTACCGGTTACGTGATTATCGTTTTTAGTTGACAATAAAAGGTCAAAAGGGTCAAAGTCAAGTCAGACCCAAAAAGTCAAAGGGTAAAATAGTCATTTAAACGTATGAAAATTACCGGTTGTTACAGTTTTGCTCGTTTAATGGCCTCAAGAAATTCGTTGAGATAATTATTATCCCCGTTTATGTTTTCCAAAATCCAAACCCTTTCCTTATACAACTCAAACTGACTAGTCAAAGTCATGTTTTGTTTTTGAACTTTTTGAGCAAATATTTGTTGTTTTCCAGCTTCTTGATATGAATTTCTAGCTAATTGCTTTAACGAACATAGATCAGGAACATGTGTATCTTTTTCAATACTGCCACTATTAACATTCCTATTTGGTGAATCAAATATAATATCGCTATCAATTTGATCATCACCAATAGTACTGTTAATAATTTTAGTATGAGTTGGATACATTGTTCTTCATTTTCATTGTTGGATGAAGATTGTACCTCACTTATAAATGCAGAATCATAGCTTGGCCCAGCATCAGAAGTGTTATCATCTGGTTAAATTCTGGCCATTAAGCATATGTTTGCATTGAGTTCTTCAATTTCTTCCATCCTTAAAGCATCAACAAAGAGAATCATTCTGGTCATCGGTAAGAATTACTCAGCTTCATCCTGTTTTGCCAGCAGCATTTGTTCCATGAAGTATTTCGAGTCTCGAACTATTGTCTTTGGACAATTCTTAGCATAATGTCCTTTTCCACTGCAGTTGTAGCATTGAACAGTTGAAGTATTTCCTGAAGACGAGGTTCAAAGAGTCCTTTGAACATTTCCAGTCTCATTTGGAGCATTTGATCCCTTTATAATTTCCTCCTGAACATAAGCTCGTCTATTATTTCTTCCAATATTACCAGAGTTCCTGCTTTGAATATTCACCCTGTCTCCTTGAATGATTGCTTGGTTTCTGGTATTGGATGAAGTGCGAAGATGATTATTTGTTGGAGTAGAAAAATTTTGAGTTATGGCTTGAGCAAGTAACAACATTGCAGATGCTAGAGGATCTTCAGAATTGGTGTGAACATCATCCTGTTGGTATTCATCTTCATAATCAACCACAGACGTGGGATGTGTCACATAATAAGACGATGTGTTTCTGGAAGATGAACCCGTGTGTGCTACGAGAGCCAAAGGATCATGAGATTTTTCTAACTTCTTTGCTCTTGAGACATTAACCAGTTTCTCGAATTGCTGAAGGTAATCAAAAAGATCATCAAACGTATCCACTGTCAAACGTTTAGCAAGACGAACTTGGGTAACATATTTCAACCATTCCGGTTGCAAGCTATTCAGAAACTTTGTGTTAATTGTAACAATTGGAAAATGCATGTCATTTCTTTCCAAATCGTTCATTAACTGAGCAAAACGATTGTAAACTGAAACAAGTGCTTCCCCTGGTTCAGCAACAAACTGATCAAATTCGTTTGTAAAACGAGTTTCTCTATCAACTTTGTTTTGTATAGTTCCCCTCATAAGACGTTCAACTCTTTTCCACATGTCCTTAGCCGAAGTGCAAGCATCCACAGAATTATAAATGTCATTTGGAATAGAAAGAAGAATCAGATTCATGAGCTCCATCTCAGCATCATAATGCAATAACGCATCTCCTTGTAAATCCTCAGCTGTTTGCAATTTCGAAACTGTGGAGTTGTTAGGAATGAACATCTCAAACTGATAAGGTCCTTCATCAAGTGCTTTGTTAAGTCACTTTCGGTTTTCCCTCTTTCGATTTATGTGTCGTCTAAATCTACTTGCCCACGGTATATAACTACCTCTTTCAAGCATGGGAGGTCTAGTCTCAGAACCGGCATCAGCAAGAGATTGTTGATATGTTTTGGATGTTGACATTTCTTATGATTCAAAGATTGGATCTTTGTAGACGAAAATGAGTGATATTTGTGAAAAGATTTCCAAACTCGGCACACTTCTCGAACACTTGTAAAACTTAGACAACACTGTTTTCGAATATCATGTATTATGAAACTCGGTACACTTCTCGAATAGAACTAAACTCGGAAAAAATACTAACAAACTCGGTATTCCTAAAACGTATTAAACTCGGAAATATTCTTACTCTAAACTCGATAGAACCGAGTTTTGAAAAATTTGAAGATTATGAATTATCAATAACCACCAACTCTATAAAACCGAAATTTATGATTACTGGATAATCCAAAACACTTAAAACATCAAATTCGATAAAAACGAATTTGATTTCTGAGTTTTTAGAAATTGAAAATTTTGTTTTTCAAAATCCCAATTCACGATAAAACTGTGATCTTGATGTATTTTAACACTTAGTAATCGTATTTCCGAGATTTAAAAACACTAATTCCTTATTCACACTTTTCGATAGAACCAAAAAAGTGTGAAAGGCTATAAAACTCGATAGAACCGAGTTTAAGAATATTCTCCTAATATACGATTTTCGATAGAACCAAAAATGCGTATATATCTATTACAATACTTTTCTGTCGAGATAAAACTACAAGTGCTACTGAAACTCCTAAAACTTCAAGAAAAATGATCTGAGAATGCAGAAACGCTTCCGAGAACTGTAGGAAACTACTGAAAATGCAAACACCACACTCGATAACACTCGATAACGCTAAAATACTTGAAATTACTGCTAAAACTTAACTTGAAAGCTCAAACGCCTCAATCAAATTCTCTGAGTGTCATCACGAGGTTCTCGGTCGTGGAAAAAACGCACAAATCGACTCACTCGTATTCTCTAATGGCATATGATACCACTTGTTAGGTCTCCTTTATCTTGAATCATACATTATCATTCATGGAAGCTTAGAGAGAATAGTATTAGAGGGAAAGTATTCAAATTTCAAATGTTATAAATGGAGGGAAAAGGGAAAATGTTTATTACAAAGCATCACCCTCTAATGATGATTAGAGAGGTATTTATAGGAGAAGGAAGGAGCCTTTCCTTCCTTTATTTTTCACTTCTAGTCCCTAATCTTTGGTAATTATGCTATTTCATTCTTTTAGCATAATACACCTTATTACAAGCTACTTTATACTAAACAAAATAAAGACTTTTAACTAAATATAACTAAACCACATAATCGACACTTTTTATGAACCTAACATACACAAAAGTTGAACTTTTTTAAATTTTTTTTTAATTGAGCTAGCTTATACTTTTCTTACTGACCTTTTTAATGGACCCAAATTGTACCACTCTTTAATACGACCTATCAATTTTGTTAAAACTAGGAGATTTTGCAGCAGTAACACAAGGTATACGTTGAGACCTTGAGATAGAATGCCATATAGCTGGACTTGGAGACTATCGAGTTAAAAGATGTTTTTCTGTTCCGAAATGAGGTATGAGTTTCTTTTATTTTTTGTATACTCTTTGTTGATCCTAACTCATGATCTATTCTTTAGCTTGTAAAGAGTCTGTTACCTTGGATAAATCCAAAATAACAATGGTAGAAACTCTGTGTGTATATTAAAGAGTATGCGAAATCTACTCTTCAATACTTAGAAGAACAATGAATGTAACAGTAAATATGAATGAACAAAGATGTAACAAAAAGCTTCAATATTATTAAGATCAATAATACGAGTACTCTGTCTAGTACTAGGGTTTACAACCTTGAAGCTATGAATATCTAAATCGTATATGAATTGTATCTAACAATATGCCCTAGGACCTCCTTTTATACACCAAGGAGTCCTACAAGGCTTACAATAATTTCCTAAGATATCATGATCTTTTCTATAAACAAACGTAATCTCTTAAACAAATAAGTTATACATATCTTCTTTACAAATAACTAATACTTATCTTCATAAGTATTCTTGTTATCCAATCAATCTTTATATCTTCTCTGATAAGCTTTTGATCTCATCTCTGTCAGCATAAACCTCTCAGCAGTTGTAATCACTCAGCAGTTGTAACTGAACACAAGCAGCATTAACTACTTAGAAGTTTACTCTAGCAGTACTAACATATAATAGTAGTACTAACTTTTGTACTAGCAGTAGTAACTACTTAGTATATTTTTAGTCTTCATCTCTGAGCAGTCTTAACTTCTACTAGCAGCAGTAACTTAATACTAACAGTTGTAATATATACTAACAGTAGTAACTAGCAGTAGTAACTTTTATACTACCAGTACTAACTACTTAGCATAATTTTCATAAGTATCACCAACAGTACTAAGTTATGCTTGACAACACTAATATATACCTGAGCAGTAGTAACTTTAAAAATCATCTTGAAGTCTTTTAATCCCAACAATCCTCCCCTAAACTTGATGTTTATCTTCTAAATCTTTAAGTTTCTTTATTAAAATTCTTTTTTATCACCAGGAGGATGCATTCAAACACTTCTAGGATTCTTTTGTTGTTTTGTGAGAAGCTATAGGAGTTGATAACATATCTCATTCCAATGGTCAGCTTAAAGCTTCTTGTTCAGCATGTTTGTGATTGTTATTGGTGTAAAGGGATATTTCTTTTCAACCAGCATGAAGATATGTAGATCTTTAAACCTTATAAAGTGCACTCTACAAGAATCAAACAGCTTCCAAATAGTCACTTTGTATCCTTGTAGACTCCTCCATACTTCACTTTTTATGTCAGGTTCAAACATTACTCTAAGATCACCCCACAACACTCTTTCATAATCCTCCTCTAGCCTTCTTAACCCATGCTTTGCTTTGACCAACTTCCAGAGAGTTTCTAAGTCTTCTCTGTTAATACCCTAAAGCATCTTAATCATAGATGAATACCTCTTTGAACTTCCATCAGCTCTTATAAGTTAAAAGTGTCCAATCTTCCCTTCTTTAACAATCTTGTATTCAACTATCATTGAAGGTTTGGTAGCTAAAGGTATAGCATCAGTTGCTACTTCCTCTTCATCTTGAACTATCTCCATATGCTTTTTCATTTCTTCTTCCTCTAGATCATCATCTTTTTCAGCTTCTACATGTTCATCTATCTTCTGCTTCTTTGACTTATCAGACTCAAGTTCATCCCCCGCTCTTTTAGAGCTTTCCTCTGTTCTTGTCTCACTACCTTTCACTACTTCTGATTTTATGTCTATAAAAGTATTTACTCTTTTCATCTCTTTATCAAACAACTTCTGGATTTCATCATAGCTTTTGCTCTTCAACTGACTATATTTGTATCCAGCCATATTTTTCAAATAGGTGGACATTTGATTTCTCTTTTGAGCTTTAGTAGGTGGCTTTCTTCTTATCTCTTCAGCTTTAAGCTTTGCAAAGTGCTTTTTTCTTTTGTTTATGAGCTCTACAAACAATCTTGATGTTTCCTCAATTGTTATCTCTCCATGTTCTTCTGCTTGTAGCCTCTGAGCTAATTCAAAGTGTGCCTCCATCATAGCTTGTGTGTTATCCCATGATTCAATCAAAGCTATATTGGCTTCTTCTTCCTTTTGCCTTGCAAGCCTCTCTTCTTCTATAAGTTCAGCTTGCATCTGAGCTTCAAGATTTCTAGCCATTTCTTCATTAAGAGCAACTTGATCTTTCTTCTTCAAAGGTCTTTCAGGCTCAACTATTATTGCCTTGCCTTTGTCTTTAGCCTGTGGATGTTGTGATGCTTGTAAAGAAGACACTATTTATGGAGATACAGGTGCTTGCTCCTCCTGATCATGAAAGATAATTCCTTTTGCCTTTGGTCTTGTAATTGTAGTTGTTGTAGCAGTTGTAACAACTTTGGGTTTAGATGCTTTGATCTCTATTAGAGTCTGAGCTAAAGTCAATTCATCAATAGTTGTTGGAGCACTAGAAATAGTAACTTCAACATTAGCAGTAGTAACTAGATTAGCAGCACTAAGTGGAATTGCCTTTGTAGTTATAGCAGCACTAATTACAGGCTCTTCAGTCTCTACAACCTCCTTATCACCATCAACAACACTGGTATCAAACATCGGGTTATCATCATTCATTCACTGAGTCTCATCCACCAAAGTAACTTCTGCATTAGCATCAATGTTAGCAATCTTCCTCTCCTGTTTGGATGCATCCTCCTGAGCACCCAAACTAACATCATTAGAGGATTCTACCCTGCTAGTTGAACCAACCTTTCTTAATCTCTTAAGCCCTGGAGTTCTTAAATTCCTTCTCTTTTCCACTGCTTGACTCTCTTCTTTAGGCTAGCAATCTCCTTTGCTTGAGCAGTCTTGGTTTCCTCCAAATCAAGGACTTTCTCTTGTAGGCTGGTACATATACTCATCAATTCAGAAAGTTGCATTCTATCCTTACTACTTTGAGGTAGATCATAAAAAGGGGTAGGTACATGAGCCTCATTAGTAGCCTCATCAGTGACGGGCTCTGTAGGACCACTGTCCTTCCTTTGTTTCCTTCTTGACTTCTTCTTTTGAGGTTTGGATGTAGATGGTTGAGTAATATTGGGTGTGGAATGGGAATCGGTAGGAACAGCTGAATCTTCACACATATCTTCTGAAGCTTGAACCATCATTG
This sequence comes from Tanacetum coccineum, assembly GCA_026074375.1. Classification (NCBI taxonomy): domain Eukaryota; kingdom Viridiplantae; phylum Streptophyta; class Magnoliopsida; order Asterales; family Asteraceae; genus Tanacetum; species Tanacetum coccineum. The sequence continues at coordinate 28,669 of BQNB010006553.1, read as the reverse complement.
TTTGGAATAGAGGTGTGACGCTTCTAGAAAAACCCTTTCCTGGTCTCTTCATATTAGCAAACACCTTCTTAGTGTGGGAAGGTGTAACATAAACCTCTTTATGTCTGGTCATCCCCTCAACTTGTTTGTCCAGGAAGACTTGCATAAACCTTGGATACATAAGAAATTTTACCCCACCCTCCAAGTTCTTCACCATATTGTCAAAAATGTACTTGGAAAGGTTAAATTTTTGGTTTGTGGCAAGACATATAATAGCAGATGCCATAGTGCTACTAAATTCATTCCAGGCTATAGTCTTAGCACTAAGGCATTGCAGTATGGTATGGATAAGGAATTTCCATTGGGATGAAAAATAAGCTTTATAGAAAGTAAGCTTTTGAGTAAGATTTTCATACCCTATTCTTTCCAATTCTACAAAAATGGTAGCAGTGGGTAGACAATATGTTCCTTCAGCATCATCTAACTTAAGATCACTCCTTATACTCATCTCAGTTATGATGACCTTTTTTTATCTACTAGGGCTTGTATCTGTAGTTCCGCATTAACTATCTTGGCCTTAGCATATGTCCAAAACTGTTCAATATAGGTAGTATAAATGGTTGGATTAACCGTTAACGCATATTAGACAGAACTTGCATTTAGAATATCAATAATCTCCTCAAACCCATCACTTTCTTTTGGTTTCTCCAAAAACGCAACCAAATTATGAGTTTCAGCAAACTTAGGGTTTGATATTGTGTTGGGTTTTGATGATTGATGATAAAATTGAGTTAGGGTTTATGATTAGAGAGTCTATCAAGGTGTAAAATCGATTGAATGAGTGATTGAAACCCTTAATCGAAGTATTTATGAAATCACCCTCAACAACATTAACATGAACTGGCAGCATTAAGTTAAGCCTAACAGTATTAACTAACCTAGCAGTAGAAAGTTATGCGTGGCAGCGTTAACTTATGCTTAACAACAGTAAGTAAGCCTTACAACATTAACTTAAGCTTAACAACATTAAGTTTAAGCTGAGCAGCATTAACTTTAAGACACCAGTTTTTACCCCAATTTCTTTCCAAAAAGATTTTCCATCATCAATTTTGATTCTCACGAGCTCTCTTTCTGTTTTTAATCTCACAATCTCTCATTTCTTTTTCTCACCAATACACTCTTTTTGTTTTTCATTAACACGTATCTCTTTTTGTTTTTAAGCTCACTATATCTCTCATTTCTTTTTCTCACCAATTCACTCTTTTTGTTTTTGTTATCAAGAATCCTTTCAGATAATTTTGTACAAAGTTCCATCAATTCCTTTAGTATCATGTTGTCCTCCCCACTTCCAAGTATGTTAACTCTTAAGAGAGGTGGATCATTGGACTGTTTAGATGCAGCCTCAAACCTAATTTGAGCTTTTGCACCCCCCAATATGGTATCTTGGCACCTGGGACCACTACCTGAGCCAGTTCCCTAAGGAAGAAACTCATTAAGTGTTGCCATGGTTTGGTCCTATTTATGTTACCACTGTCCTGCTCTATTTCTAAGCTAGAAGCAGTAGTGGCAGCCATTTCCATTCTGTCTTCCCACTCCTTAATGACAGTCTCATTTGCTACAAGGTGAATAGGTCCACTAGACTGAGATATCTCAGTAGCCTTTTTGGCTTTCCTAGGTTTTTGTGTCTTTTTGGGTTAAGATAATGATGGAATAGTGATTGATTTAAGATTAGATAGTGAAGTAGTTTTAGATGTATGTTAGGGTTCAGTGGGATTTCCTGACCCTTCACCTAAACCTGACTGGGTGTTATGCAGCTCTTCTATCTTTAATTTTGACAACAATATTAAATGCAACTAGCAGCATTAAGTATACTTACTAGTAGTAAGTTACTCCAACAGCACAAACTTGAATTTTATCCTCAGCTGTTGTTCTATTCCATTTCATACATCATTTCATTAATCAAGACTTCATAATTAACCTCCCCTTAATCAATACTTTAGAGGTTAAGCATTCTAATGCTTGTAATCAGATATTGAAATATGCCAACATCAAATGCTTTTGTGAGTAAGACTGCAACATTGTGATCTGTATGAATCTTGATCATCTGAATAAGCTTTTTCTCATTTGAATCCCTGATGAAGTGATGTCTGATCTCAATGTGCTTAGTCTTTGAGTGAAACACTGGATTCTTAATTATGCAGATTGTGCTTTCATTATCAATGAAAATCTTGGTATGTATGAAGTTGTATCCATAATCCAGCATTTGATTTTGAATCCAGAGGACTTGTCCATAGCAACTAGCAGCGGCTACATACTCTGCTTCAGTAGTAGAGGTGGCAACTATAGTTTGCTTCTTGCATTGCCATGAAATCAATCTGCTTCCAAGAAATTAACAACCTCTTGTTGTGGATTTCCTGTCTAAACTTACACGAGCATAGTCACTGTCAGTATAAGCTTCCAAGTCAAATGGTGAGTCCTTAGGATACCAAAGGCCCAATTTAGGTTGACCTTTCAAGTATCTAAAGATTCTTTTCACAGCATGAAGATGTGAACCTTTAGGTGTGACTTGAAATCTTGCACAAGCACATACAGCAAACATTATATCAGGTCTAGAAGCTGTTAGATACATCAATGATCTAATCATTGATCTGTATAAGTGAACATCAACATCTTCAGCTTCTGCATCCTTAAGCAATGGCTTAGAGGTCTCCTCAAGAGTACTTGTTGTCTTCACAGTTGAAAATCTAAATTTTTTCAAAATTTCCTCCGTATACTTGTCTTGGCTAATGAAATTCCCATCATCTTTCTGTGTCACTTGAAGTCCTAAGAAGAAAGTGAGCTCACCCATTGAACTCATTTGAAACTTTTTATGCATTAGCTTTTCAAATTCAGTAGATCCAAAAATGATATCATCTACATATACTTGAATCAGTAGAATATCACCTTTGATCCTTTTAATGAACAAAGTCTTATCAATCTTACCTCTCTTAAATCCATTGTCCAATAAATATGTAGATAAACTTTCATACCAGGCTTTAGGAGCTTGATTTAGACCATATAATGCTTTTTCTACCTTATAAACTTTTTCAAGGAACTTTGGATCTTCAAACCCTGGAGGTTGACAAACATAGACTTCTTCTTCAATTCTGCCATACATAAATGCACTCTTCACATCCATCGGGTATACAACAAAGTCTTTGAATGAGGCATAGGCTAAGAACAGCCTAATTGCTTCAATCCTAGCAACTGGAGCAAACCTTATCATAATCTATTCCTTTTTCTTGAGTATAACCTTATGCAACCAGCCTTGCCTTGTTTCTGATGATAATTCCGCTCTTATATTTCTTGTTTCTGTACACCCATTTTGTTCTAATATCCCTCTTGCCATAAGGTAAATCCACCAATGTCCAAACTTGTTGTAATTTGAATTATAGAATCTCTTCTTGCATAGCTTCTATCCAGCTTGGATCTTTTAATGCTTGGATTACCTTCTTAGGCTCTTCCTGTGATAGGAAACAAGCAAACAGACAATTATGAAGGTCTTCATGAGTTTTCTCTTCATAAACAACACTAATAAATCCTTGTTCATTTATCATTCTTCTTGTCTGTACACTAGACTGCACATCACCAATCACATTATCAAATGAACGATCTTTATGGATTCTTGTATTTGGAGTAGAAGGAACAAGATATGTGGTAGAAATGTTGCTTATATCCACTTCTGTTTCATCACCAAAGAAATCAGCATGTGTGTCTTCAAGTGGAGTAGTATTAACTGTTGGACTGGCAGTATTAATATTTAGACTGCCAGTATTAATACTGGCAGTATTAATAGTTGGCCCAGCAGTATTCACATCATGAGCACTATCTTCAGGCTTCTTTTGATCATCAATTCCACTTTCATCATCCTTCTTCTCAGCATCACTAGAAGGTTGTGGTTCATCATTGCTAGCATCCTTTGAAGAAGAATCAATTAGTGAACCATCTTTCTACCATGGCATCAAAATGCAGTCTTGGCTGGATCCTGTCTCTTGACTAGAGTGACTTGGATCAACGCTTTCTTTTGTACCTGCAGAATCATTAGAGTTTGTTCCTACAACAACTAGCACATAATTCATTGATTCTGTTAGAACATCGATATCAAACAGCCACTTTGGTCTAGCACCTACAATAATAGGCTTATCTTCCAAGAACCTAACATGCAAGTTTTCTTCTACTTTCCTAGTTCTAATGTTGTATACCCTAAAATCCTTACTATTCAAGGAGTATCTAACAAAGAATCCATCATTAGACTTTCCATCAAACTTGCCTAAAAGATCTAAGGTATTAAGAATGGTAACATGACACCTAAATGGTCTTATGAAGCTTAGAGCAGGTGTTTTACCTCTAAACAGTTTATAAGGGGTCTTGTTGTGAGGCTTGACTACTAATACCCTATTCTGCACATAGCAAGCAGTATTAACTGCTTCAGCCTAAAATGTAGTAGGTAACTTAGAGTCAGCTAACATGGTTCTAGCAGCCTCAATTAGTGTCCTTTTTCTCCTTTTAGCAACTCTATTTTGCTGAGGAGTTCTAGCTACACTAAATTCCCTCTTAATGCCTTTCTTTTTACAAAACTCACTCATAACTCTATTTTGAAACTCTGTTCCATTGTCACATCTGATTATCTTTACTTTCTTATCAACTAGATTTTCTATTTGAGTTATAAAGCTCTTTAGAATGTCACTAGTTTCATCCTTAGATGCTAAAAAGAACACCCAAGTAAATCTGCTATAATCATCAGTGACAACTAGATAATATTTCTTATTCATCAAACTGCTCACAAAAGTTGGACCAAACAAGTCCATATGCAACATGAATAAAGGTTGAGAAATAGAGTTCTGAATCTTGGACTTACAAGAGGCTTTGTGTTGCTTTCCCTTAATACAAGCAACACAAGTTTGGTCATTTTTAAAACGTTTTAAAGGTAAACCTCTTGCAAGGTTATCCTTAACAAGTTTATTAATATTTTTAAAATTTATATGACCTAGCCTCCTATGCTATAGCATTGATTCATCAAGAGTGGCCTTTGCAACAAGACAAGTTAAACTCTCTTTAGGAACAATATTCTTTATATCAACACTGTACATGTTGTTCTTTCTAGGAACTTTAAGTAAAACCTGACTTTCATCAGTTAAATTAAAGTTAGGAGACAGAACAAAACATCCAGTGTTAGTAAAAAGAACACTGTTCTTTTTGTCACACATTTGTGAAACACTAAAAAGGTTAAACTGTAACTCCTTGACAAAGTACACATCCTCAAAATCAAGCTTACCAGTTTTAAGAGGTCCTTTAACAGTAATCCTTCCTCCTTTAGCTCCTCCCCTAAAGGTAACATATCCTCCATCAAATTCTTTAAAGTCTGAGAGATAGGACATTTTCCCTGTCATGTGCCTTGAGCATCCACTGTCAACATAGCCTTGATCTTCTTGTTGTGGATGACCCTGCACATAGAAATAAGGAAATTAGTTTCCTTTGGGGACCCAATCCATCACTGACTTGGATCTGCCTCGTGCATCAACATAATTATGTCTCTTGAAAGTAATTGATGCACTGTTAAGTTTGGTAGGTCTCCAAACCCAACATGCTGAGGCCTTAATAGCATTAACCTGATTTTCCCTGACAGCATTAACTACTGCTGTATTTGGCGTAGCAGTATTAACTGCTTTTGGCCTAGCAGTATAAAAATTTCCCTTAGCAGTATTAACTTTTTGACTCAAATCTTTTTTAGTTAATGATGTTCTTGTATAAAAGAGCCTCTTTACAGTTGATTGTGCTGATTTAGAAAAACATGACATTGGTCTAGCACTATAAACTATAGTTTTAGGATGAGCAATATTAACTAGCCTAGCAGTATTAAGTGTTCTTATGCCATTTTTCATTAAAACTGCTCTTGGAACCATATTCCTTTGAGCACTAGGGTGAGCCTTTTGAGCAGAATAATTGTAATTCACCCTTGTATAGTTACTCCCAAATGCCACCCTTTCCTTTTGATGGTAATTGCAGTTGGTCTGCAAATAGTCAAAATTCCATAAACAAAACAAGCTTTATTGTACATCACAAAGTCACTTCCTAGTTGTTGGGACTTCTGATTATTCTAGTTTCTTTAATTTCCCCTAGGACCTTGTGATCTGTACATTTCAGCATACTTAACTGGTTTCCTATCTGGTTTTCTTGTTGTTTAACAAATTCTATCTTAGTAGGAAAAACAATTTTCTTTTCAAACTTATCAACATCTGACACTAACTCCTAAACCAATGGAGCATCAGTCCTAACCTCATTAGAAACATTTTCACTAACACTCTTACTAATCTTAGGTCCATAGCCTTCAAACTCAGGCTATTGAGACTCCTCAAGATCAGAGTTAGACAAATCAAGTGTTGGAGGTGCAAATAACCCTGTATGGGGTGGTATAACAACATTATAGCTTGCAAACCCCAAACCCTTTCTACTTTTATCATGTATCTGACTTCCTATTAATTTGTCTAGACTCTTAGAAGCATTATCAAATTTTTCAATTTTAAGCTGGTTGCTTTCTTTTTCTTACTTAAGTTTTTCTAACTCACTTTTAAGCTCACTAATTTCTGAGTCTTTATATGAGATATCTCTTTTTAAAACAGCAATTTGCTCACAAAACAAAACCTCATTCTTTTTGTAAAAAACAAGTTGTTCTTCTATAGATGTTAAACCTCTCTTATAAGTAGCTAGATTAAACTCAGATTTGTTAAACTCTATTCTTAAATCATCAAGTTGAGTTTTAAGAGTTTCAAAGCTTTTTAGATAGGTTTTTGAACAAGTTTTATCATTATGTACCTCAGAGTCTGAAAAGGCCATAAGAGCCATGTTTGTAAGGACTTCATCATCTGCCATATAGCTCCAGTCAAAACCAGCTCCATCAATAGCCAGCATAGCTTTGGAAGAAGTGTCTTCCACATTTATAGTTCTTTTAGAGCTGTCCTGATTCCAGTTCCTGCTATCTTGTTTCCTAGATCCTCTGGACTCCCTAGCAAAATGTCCCAACTTGTGACAGTTAAAACACTCTACTTTGGACTTATCATATCCAGCTGTGTCACTTCCATTGATACTGATCTTTCTACCAGTCTTCTAGAAAAACATTCTTGTCCTCATGCTCAGCAATGCTAACTGCCACTTCAAATCCATCTCTTTTAAGTCATCTTTATGGATTTGTTTAAGGTCCTTATGTACAAGTTAAGACCCGTTTGGTTGATTAGCCAAAAATGCATAAATAGTGGCATCACTTAAGTTAGCAGTACTAACTTGAGTGCTAGCAGTACTAACTTGAGTGCTGGTAGGACTAACTTGAATGTTAGCAGTATTAACTTCATAAGCAGTATTAACCTCATTAGTACTGCTGGGTGATGACATAAAAGCCATGTTCTGAGAACTTGAGCTTGAGCTTGAGTTTGCAGTTCTTTTGACCTCTTGTTCAACAATCTTGAAATTATTGTAGAGATCATCAAAGCTCATTGTGTCTATATCAGGTTTATTCCTTCAGACCACAACATGAGTATTCCACTCAGAAGGCAGACTTCTCAAAAATTTAAATTGAGATCCTCTTGTGAAATAATTTCACCCAAGATAGCTAGCTGACTTACAATCTTCTGAAGCCTGTTAAAAATAGAGTCAAGAGGCTCTGTGCTTGGAGCATTAAAGTTTTCATACATTTGTTTCAGAAGAGTCTTCTAAGTCTTCTTTGTGGCATCATTACCACCAAATCTTGTTTGTATAGCAGCAAACAAAGTCTTGGCATCCTTGTATTGCTTAAAAGTCAGTAGATGTTCATTAGGAAGTGCCATCAATAACATACTTCTTGCCTTCACATCATTTTTCTTTTGAGTCTTTTCATCAGCAGTTACATAACCTGATATTAGAGAAGTTGAGGTTCCATCAGCATTTGTTGTTGTTCGAGCTACTGGTTTGAATAAGTTTCCATTCTCTATGACATCCCATAGAGTATAGTCTTATACTTGAAAGTATTGCTCAATCCTTAGCTTCCACATCTCATATTCACCCTGTTTGAGAAGGGGAAATTTTGCAGTAGTATTGGTTTGTGCAGTTTCTAGATCTATCTCTTCTTTGTGAGTAAAGAGTTCTTCTAGATCAAAGTTTCAGAACACAAGCTCTGATACCACTTGTTGATCCCAACTTAAGATCTATTCTTTAGCTTGTAAAGAGTATGTTACCTTGGATAAATCCAAAATAACAATGGTAGAAACTTTGTATGTATATTAAAGAGTAAGCGGAATCTACTCTTCAATACTTAGAAGAATTATGAATGTAACAGTAAATATAAATGAACAAAGATGTAACAAAAAGCTTCAATATTATTAAGATCAATAATACGAGTACTCTGTCTAGTACTAGGGTTTACAACCTTGAAGCTATGAATATCTAAATCGTATATGAATGTATATGTCTAACAATATGCCCTAGGACCTCCTTTTATACACCAAGGAGCCCTACAAGGCTTACAATACTTTCCTAATATATCATGATCTTTTCTATAAACAAACATAATCTCTTAAACAAATAAGTTATACATATCTTCTTTACAAATAACTAATACTTATCGTCGTAAGTATTCTTTTTCCCCAATCAATCTTTATCTCTTCTCTGATAAGCTTTTGATCTTATCTCTGTCAGCATAAACCTTTCAGCAGTTGTAATTGAGCACAAGCAGCATTAACTACTTAGAAGTTTACTCTAGCGGTACTAACATACACTAGCAGTACTAACTTTTGTACTAGCAGTAGTAACTACTTAGTATATTTTCAGTCTTCATCTCTGAGCAGTCTTAACTTCTACTAGCAGCAGTAACTTAATACTAATAGTAATAATATATACTAACAGTAGTAACTAACAGTAATAACTTTTATACTACCAGTACTAACTACTTAGCATAATTTTCATTAGTATCTCTAACAGTACTAAGTTATGCTTGACAGCACTAATATATACCTGAGCAGTAGTAATTCTAAGAATCATCTTGAAGTCTTTTAATCCCAACAATCCTCTCCTAAACTTGACAGCACTAATATATACCTGAGCAGTAGTATACTTAGAATATTTTCTTCAATCTTCACCAGCAGTACTAACTTTACTCTAGCAGTACTAACATATACTAGCAGTACTAAGTTACACTAGCAGTAGTAACTAGCAGTACGAAGTTATACTAGTAGTAGTAATATACACTAGCAGTAGTAACTAGTAGTACTAACTACTTAGCATATTTTTCATTAAGATTACTGAACAAGTACTAAGTTTTGCTTAGCAGCAGTAACTCTAACCTTAGCAGCAGTAACTCTAAGATCATCAAGAAGTCTTTTAATCCCAACAATTATATACTGTCATGTAATTTTCTCGTAAACTATTTTGCTATCACCTCATAAACTATTTTCCACTATCTTACACCACATCTTGTATCATTCTAAAACTACCTTGTTTTCATTTTACGAACAATTTTGCTACCTTATAAACCATACTATTTGTACCATATGAAATTTTAAACATAACACTAGTTTGACGAAATAAGCATTGCATCGTAGTCCTTAATTATACATAGCCTAATCACCTATATATAATTCACGAAGGACCATGCTATGCTGAGAGTAGTCACCTTAAAAACTTTAACAATTCATCCTTACCTTCCATTTCTATTTTCCTCTATTTTCTCTATACTTTCAACGAGATTTTATTGTATTTATGTTTTACTGATATTTTGCGTGCGTATTCGTGAGTTGTGTTGGTCATGTGACTCTTGTTTGTAAGCGCTAAAACTAAGTAGATAATTCCCAACCTTGTCATATAGAGACACCATACCCTCAGCCGAGAGACCGAATCACGCTTCCTGTAGTCACGATAAGTATAGATTGTAGGATGTTAGAATGTAACGAACTTATCTTCCTAATTGGATTATAAGCAAGAGAACTAGGAGATTTCCTTCAATTGACTTACGTTTTAGTCATTTAGAATCATGAAAATTATGAGATTCTTGTACCGACAAAACTTCTAATGGGCCTAAAGTCAAAGCAAGGGACGCAATTATTGCAAGAACATAGAAGCTAGCTGATAAAAGCCTCGCATCCGCTAAGATTATCCCTTTAAGTGGCATCGTCCTATCTATCATAGACACTAAGTACTCTGTTGAGTTAGCCAACGAAAAGGTCATAGAAGACGATACTATCATTTGAGATTGTACACTGAATTTTCTAAATCATCCATCTAATATAGACTTAATGCCCGTAGAACTTGGTAATTTCAACATTATCCTCGGTACAGGTTGGTTGACAAAGTACCACGCCATGATCATTTGTGATAAAAAGATTGTTCGTATTCCCTTAGGTGATGAAACTTTAACAATTCAAGGAAATAGGAATGATGATGGTAGCGAGCCTAGGACAAACATCATATCATGCACCAAGACTTATCACCGACTCGACAAGTTAAATTTCAAATCAACTCAGCCCCTTGTGCTGCACCTGTAGCTCGTTCCCTGTATAGACTAGCTCCGTCCGAAATGCAAGAATTGCCTACTCAACTGCAAGAACTAACAGACAAAGGATTTATAAGACCAATTTCCTCATCGTGGGGAGCTCCAGTGTTATTCGTCAAAAAAGAAGGATGGATCCTTCAGGAGGTTCATCGACTACCATGAATTGAACTAGCTAACTGTGGAGAACCGTCACCCGCTACCTAAGACTGGTGATTTTTTCGATCATTTACAAAGGATCTAGTGTCTAAAATCGACCTGAGGTTAGGTTATCACCAACTTAGGCTTCAAGGAGTGGATATTCCAAAGACCACGTTTAGGACTCATTATGGTCACTACAAATACCAAATAACGCCTTTTGGATTGACCACGCACCGACAGTATTCATGGACCTCATGAATCGGGTGTGCAAACCGTGCTTAGAAAAATTCATGATGGTATTCATTGACGATGTCTTGATCTACTCAAGGAGTGAGAAGGATCATGAGGAAAACCTTAAGTTAATCTTGGAGTTACTTAAGAAGGATGAATTGTACGCCAAACTCTCTAAGTGTGAATTCTGGCTCCCGAAAGTGCAATTTCTCAGGCACGAGATTTATAATCAAGGCATTCACGTTGATCCTGCTAAGATTGAGTCAATCAAGGATTGGGCAACGCCCACGACTCTGAAGGAGATATGTCAATTCTTAGTTCTTGTCGATTATTACCAACGATTTATCAAAGGTTTCTCTAGGATAGAGAAACCTATAACCAAACTCACTCGGAGGAATGTGAAATTCGAATGGAGAGAAAAAGAAAAAGACGCATTTCAACAGTTGAAAAAGAAACTATGCAGTGCGGCGATTTTGGAATCAACCAAAGGAAGTGAAAACTTCATGGTTTACTGTGATATTTTGCATAAAGGACTGGGCGCGGTTTTGATGCAAAGAGAGAAAGAGATAGCTTACGCATCCCATCAATTCAAGGTTCATGAGAAGGACTACACTACTCACGATTTGGAAATTATAAGTTGTAGTGTTCACCCTAAAGATATAGAGACACTACTTGTAAGGCCCAGAGTGTGACATTATCACTATTCACAAAAGTTTGCAACGTATCCCTGATCAAAAAGAGTTGAACCTGAGACAACGTCGATGGTTAGAATAAATTTGTAATTATGATTATAAGATTCGTTATCATCCCAGAAGGGCGAAAATTTTAACAGATGTTTTAAGCCGAAAGGAAAGAATAAAGTTGTTACGAGTTAGAGCCCTGGATATAACAATTGACTTAAAACCACCATCTCAAATTTTGAATGCTCAAGCTGAGACTATGAAAGGATAGAACGTTAAGGAAGAAAACCACAATGGAATAGACAAAAATTTCAAGACACGTGTTGATGGAATGCACTGTATTGAGAAACGGAGTTGGATACCTCGATCCGGAGGATTGAGAGTGTTGATCCTGAATGAGTCACAAAAGTCTAAATACTTTATCCGCCCTAGATCGGATAAGGTATACCTCAACCTCAAGAAGTATTGGTGGCCCAATATGAAAACCGAAAATTACCACCTGCATTAATAAGTGTCTAGCATGTGTGAAGGTTGAATCTGAATACCAAAAACCTCTGATTTACTAGTACAACCAGAAATACTCCCTTAGAAATGGGAAAATATAGCCATGGATTTTATCACAAGGCTACCAAAGATAACAAGCAGTTATGACATGATTTAGGTGATCGTGATCATCAAAAGAATTATGCTGATGTGAGATAAGGTCATGTTGGAGATAAGGTCATGTTGAAGGTATCACCTTGGAAAGGAGTGATGCATTTTGGCAAACGGGGAAAGCTAAACCCTATATATATTAGACCTTTTAAGATTCTAGCTAAAGTAGGAACCGTTGCTTATATACTCGAACTCCCACAACAACTAAGCAGAGTCCATAGAACCTTTTATGTGCCAAACCTGAAGGAGTGTTTGTCTAACGAAACACTCTTCATTCTGCTAGATGATATTTAAATCAACAACAAGTTCCATTCTCTCGAGGAACCGGTTGAGATTATGGACCAAAAAGTCAAACAATTGAAACAAAGTCGTATTCCAAACATTAAGGTCAGGTGGAATTCCAGGCAAGTTCCTGAATTCATGTGGGAACACGAAGATCAGTTCCGAAAGGATTACCCTCACTATTTCATGCCAACCTGAAATCCAATACCTCACACTAAGCTTCAGGACGAAGCTCTTTTAACGGAGAAACATTGTAACACCCCATAAATTTCCAAGTCATTATTTTTAAACTTTTACGTGCCTTGTTTTAATTTTTATAAGTTGCGTGTTAATTTGGCATCTATCCGGGAGGTTGTCACGCGTGAAACTTAAAAACGTTATCGGACGCGTGCCGACTCCGGACTAAGATTAGTCTACTCATATTATTCTTTATTTAATCATTTTATAATGTTACGTAGTTTACATATACTTACATTTTCAATTTTTACGTTTTTCGTGTGCGTTTTGCATTTTTAGCGTTTTATATTAAACGGAATCCAAGAAATTCACAACCTTTGCATTATACACCAAAATTTTAATACATTCATTTGAAATTCATATTTTGGTAATTAAAACCCTCCCCCTCCCCTCCTACCCATGAAATAGACCCACCATGGTCCCTTACCATGTGTCATTCTTTTGTTTTCTACTCATCTCTTACATCTTTTGTCTTCTACCCCATTGTTTTGTTTTATCCAAACCCTTTGGCTCCAAGTTTACTTTGGATCCACTCCCCTACCCTTTTGGCTCTAAGTTCTTACATCATTATAAGTACCATCCATATTTCACTTTACTTCTCATAAATATTTCACACACTAGCAAAACTCTTGCAAAATTTTCTTTTTCCCCTTCCTTTTCTTTGTCTAGCCGAGCACACACATACATACACTAGGGTGTATGTTGGACACTTAACTTGGTCACATGTGGTACTAAGACCCTAAGTATCCACCTATATATATACCATACCTTATCATTTTTAGGGTTATCATTCATTTCTAAGCCACCAAAAATATTTTTCTCCCCTTCCTTCTTGTCCCTAGCTTACGGCTCAAACATACACACATACACTTTCTATAGCTTTGATTTCTATCAAGATCCAAGTATTCTAAATCCATTTCTAACCATATCTAAGGTTGTTCCAAGTGTTTGATCAAAGTTTTCAAGAGTTTATTTCAAGATTCCAAGTTAGAGTTTTGATTTATTAAGTGGGTTTTGCAAGATTTGTTATTAGGTTTTAAGATCTAAGGTTTTCTAGTTAGATCTTGTGTTTCTTTCTTGATTCTTCTCATATTGTAAGCATGTTCTTGATCCTTCTTTTATTTCTCTCTTTTCTTGATCAAGTTACATATATATCCACGTGTTTGTGAAACTTTTATAAAGAAAATGAAATAGGTTTTGTGATTTCTTATAAAAATGAAAGTATCTTGATATAAGATTTGTTGTTTTGGAAAAGATGAGTGAACTTGTGGGTTGAGACAAATATGGCGATGGGATTAGGATAGATTAAGAGTGAATTTTGTTGGTTGGATTAGTAGTGAATGGGATTAGGTTAGAATAAGCACTATTGAGAAGTTGGGATGGATTTTTGGGAGCGTTAGCGAAATGCAAGGTTGCTGGTCCGATTTTCTTTTGAGGTTTTCGGTCACTTAAAAATGTTTTCATTAGCCGAGAATGTATTTTTGGGATAGCTTGTTTCGAATAGATAGATTTTCATATCTTAAACACTAAAAACGGATTTAAAACGGCCAAGTTATGGCGAAAAGAATTTTGGAACACTTTTTGGATAAAAAATAACTAATATAGGTGCTGTTAGAAATAGAAAAATGAGTTTTCGAACACTTCCGGGATTGTTTGAGCTTTTAAAACATTGGCGAAACATATAGTAACACTAGTATATTAAGTAGAAACATTAGAATCGTCAAAACCATAATATCGGGTTTTCTAAAACGGAAACTTCTAAAAAGAAACTTTTAAGTAAATATTGGAGAAACAGACTTAAGAAGTAGACGTTTAGGTTTCACTATTGCGTTTAGGATATAAGGAATCATCAAATATTAGGGGACGGTATTAACGTCCCAAAACTTAGAACTTTCCTAACATATAAACTTTATAAAATAGTAACTTTCCGAAAATGGAAAATTTTCGTAAAACACGACGTAACGTAACTATAAACCTTATACTTTCGTAATGACACATTTTTACTAAATAAACTAAAGCACAAACACATATGGATGTCTATTTCCTTTATAAGCGTCGTATCCGATGGTTTGATATTTATTTTTCTCGTTTTTGAAGCGCGTCTTTTAATTAGGTCGCGGTTAGAGTCGTTTGCTTTCGTTATACTCTTCGTTGAATTAATTTCTCACCGTTTGCTTAAGGTGAGTTCATAGCCCCACGTTTTACTTGTTTTATATTTATCTTATAACTTTTAGGGTGAGAACATGCTCGTTTACAAACTTGTTTACTCTAATGATTTTAAACTTATATAAATGTTTGTTTGCAAACTCGGTTACATGATTGATATCACACTTTGTTTTACTTATAGATGCAATTACTTAAAGCCTTTTGTTGAAATACATGAGTTACTTTTACTTTGGACACAAGTACTTTACGTGAGAATTTCCCTGTTTCGTGTTGCCTAAGTTAAGCGTACAAACCATAATTTTGCCCATCTTGTCATGAACCGTAAAATTTCTTGACCTACTAGTTAGTTAAGTGAGCGCGAGTGTTATAAATAAATCTATTGGGACTAATTATCCCTATCCGGGTAAGTAGCACTTACTATCTACGAGGCACCCGAATAAACGGATGCATACCATGTCGGACTTCGTTAGGTGATCTTTGTCAGATACCTGTAGGGCAGAAATTTGAATTGGCATATTATATGCAACGTGAATTGAGCTTCGATGTCATGAGCTTAGTGTAACGTAAATACTTTTTATGTGAAGTTGTATCTATTATAACTGACGCGTACGTTTTGAAACTTGTGGTCCACTATAACTACGTTTGAACTAAACCTATGAATTCACCAACTTTATGTTGACATTTTAAGCATGTTTTTCAGGTGCTTAGCTCTGGACATCTCTGATGTGCTATGTGGAGTCTACGTGTAATATGATATCATCTTTCAAGACTTTTCTTATCATTCATACTCGTTGTCTTTTGAAAACTTAGTTACGCTTCCTCATCGTTTAATTTCATTTGAAATCTTGTAAGATTTATCCATTTTTAATAAATGCAAGGAGTTATAATTTTCAAAACGTCCATTAGTGGTCGTTCCCTTTGCCTTGAGCTTGAAATAATATGATGTCACGCCCTCGGACACGTAATCCATCCAGGCCCCATTTGGGGGTGTGACATATATGTCCAAGACGACAATGCCATAGATAAGAAGAGTCCAAATAATATTTGACTCTTTTGTTGCTAACATTAAAAGTAGAACTAACATTTGGATAAAGATTATGCATATCTATTTCATAAATGTCATCATGTGGAATTGCAATAAAATAAAACACATTATCTTTCAAAACAGAAATACCATAATTCGTAAATGTATGACTATAACCATTTTTAACTAAATGAGAAATTGAAACAACACCCCTAGTAACAGTAGGTGCGAAATGACAGTTGTTTAATACAATTATTAAACCACTAGGAAGAATTAAATCAAAACTTCCAATAGCTTCAACGGCTGCACGCATTCCATTGCCCATGTACAAACTTAAAGCTCCATGTTTCAACTTCTTGCTTCTTTTAAGATCCTGCAAGGTATTACAGATATGAGTACCACAGCCCGTATCATATAGCCAAGTCTTATTAGGAAAAGCATAGAGTTCTATAGGGAAGATACCTAAAGTACTAGCCATGCTCGCCTCCTTCCTCTTCTTCAACTCAGCTTGGTAGGATGGACAGTTTCTCCTCCAATGTCACACCTCTTTGCAGTGGTGGCAGACAGAGTTCTTTGCTATATTATCTCTCTTAGGCAGCGTTAGGATCTTGGACTTGGGAGCATGAGCAAGCTTATTCTTTCCTTTGTCCTTACCCTTCGCCCTTCGCGGTTTCCTTTTGTCCTTCTGGATCTTACCCTCCCGTATAGCTAACACAGCGGGAGTTTCAGCCTTCTTTGAAATACCTTTCTCATGGAGTTTCAGCATAGCATGCAATTTAGCTATCGTCTTCCCCCATGCTATGCATGTTATAGTTCTGAATGAACTTATCATAGTCGTTGTTGAGAGAATGCAAAATAAGACTCACACCAAGTTCATTTGGCATTGCATAGCCTAGGCATTCCAATGTGTCTAAGTAGCTCTTCATATTTAAAAGATATGAGCTTACTGACTGACCTTCCTCCTGTTTACAAGCGTGGAATGCTTTAACTGTTTCAAACAGTTCATGTTTTGCCTGCTCTTCCAACATAGTTTTTAGTTCTTTCATCATGTCATATGCATTGTGTTTCTCCAACGTCATTTGTAGGTCTAGAGACATACTCGACAGCATAAGACATGTAACCTCTTGCTCAAGATTAACAGTCTCATAGTACTTGTTAATAGTGTCAGGGTCAGTAGTTTCAGGATCAGGAGCGGGTCCAATAGGCTGTTCCACAAACTTCATCTTTTTCTCATACCTGAGAATAATCCTCAGATTGCGATACCAGTTTGTGAAATTCGAACCAGTGAGTTTCTCCGCTAGGAGAATTGACCTGATAGTCGTATTGTTTGTGTTTTGGGCAGTAGCAACCATCTACAAAATAATCAAAAGGTTAGAAAATATTAGTATTTTCGACAATAATCTCTTATAAAAGTAACTACCCATGTTTGTACATAGATAAACAATTACTTTTATCAAAAGTCTAAGATCCAACTTTGACATTGTACCATTAATGCAGTTGATCTACTAGAAATGGTATAACTCAAAAAGGCAATCAACGTTTGATAATTGCCAACATGTGCAACTTTTAGCCTGTATGGGGCACAAGGCATCATAATCCAGAATTACAATGTCAAGTAGCATGTTTAACCCCATCTCTTGCCATCGGGTAGAAGTTCTGAACGACACACTCGATTTAAGTCGTCCAATAAAAAATCAGTAATTTTATAGTCTCATGTCTGACCATACGATTGTCATGTTACCTTGTTTGTAAGATTTACCTAAAACTGTTTTAGAGTAAAAATTACAACTCAAGTGATTTCATACTTGGATTGCAATTGACTTATTTTTCAGGTAGAGTTTTGATAAAAAGATGTTACCAAAATTTGTGTATAAGGAAGCATGCATACAACCTTATGACACTAGTTCTTTTAAAACATTTCCATTTTAGTTTTAAATTTTTTCTATAAATAGAAATCCCTAGATTTTATAAATCACATGCCATTTATAAAATTAGGGTAGCCATGATTTACAACATTTCTAAGTATAAGTGATCTTACTACTGATAAGGTTAATTCCCTATGGTAAATAATCAAAACCTAGTAACGATTATTACATACTTAAAATATGTTAAAACGGTTTACGTAAAATTTGTGTATTTTTGCGTTGTTTCGTCGCGGGTTCCCTTGCGGAAACCACTAGACCCCTGTGTTATAGAACGTATGCAAGAAAATAACGATTTTACGTATATAGTTCATGATTTAGCAAAGTGTACATATCAATATATGGTACAATAAGCATATTAATCACGTACTTTTAGTCCATATTAATTTTGAAGATCATTTTTGCATACTTATATAAAAAACGCCACTATATAAAACATGCAAAACATGTTTACCAAATTTAATCATACTAAACAAGAATCACATACGCAATTAAATCATTTATTCAACAAAAGTCTTCCCTACTTTTGCAATTAATCAAATAATTCACATAAGATACTCATGCATACATATATTCACACGCATGCATTTATATATATTTAGGCTTCATAAACCATGGCTTACATACATGTAATCCATGGTTGACAATTTATGACAAGATAAATAAGCTACAAATATATATAAAATCTAAGACGCAAATATTTACCAAATAAAGCGAATTAGAAAATATGTAAAATATATTCATATATATTATTTCCTTACTTATGTGACCAATCAAAGCAAGATTATTTCTCTAAATAATTTTCTAAAATAATTTTCACATAAAAAGGCAACAAATAATACATATGGGGTGACATATTTTACATATATTTACGTTTTTATGTAATTACTACGCTATATAAGATGGCTCGTGATGCCACTGTTGAAATTGGTTAATCATTAACCCTAATATTACACTAATATTCAACGAGCTACGCAGCGGATATAGATCACATATAGTATAAATAATTAGCCATAAAAAACATAAACATAAATATAAGATACATACCTTTAGCAACCAAGCTAGTGACAAAACGCAAGCATCTTCGTGTACATGCACGTGTGTCTAATCGTGCTTAACCAAAACCACTATAAGTTACTAAACGAAATAACCTCCACGTGTATCAACACTATACGTCAAACGATACCACCTGAATGCTAGTTCTTGATCAACGAACAAGTGAACACAAGAATAATTGAAACCGAAAAACCCTAAGGGTTGTTTGTTTCGTTCGACCAAAGAAAGAGAGAAGAAAAGAGATGAGAATTATGAGCTCTAGGATCCTCCGTATATAGTAGATGATTTTAGGGTTTACCTAAAATACATAACTTGTAGGAAAAGATAGCTCAAAACCCAATCCACCCTTTCTTTGGGCTTAGGCCGGTCGAACCAAGGACCAACACCCCTTGGTGTTGACTTTTTTACTTTTCTAATGTTTATGGTTAATTACATTTAATTATCCATTAATTAAAAAGCCTGTATGGTTAACTATTCATAACGAACTAATTAACGATCGTCAGTGTTCTTTCGTGAACTCATATATTAATATAAATAATAAATATACAAATATATTATTATAAACATTAATTGAATGATATCTAAGGGTAAACGTGTGTGACCCCTGTAGGCTCACGTATTTCTAGCTGTATAAATATTCGTATGACATGAGTACAAACCAACAGCTGATTGCTATGGCATCAATTCACAATCTGATTATTCATCAGATGGATGTGAAGACAACTTTCTTGAATGGTGAATTGGAATAGGAGGTTTATATTTACCAACCTAAGGGCTTCATCATGCCTGGAAATGAAAAAAAGTGCGTAAAGTGATTAAGTCTCTTTATGGACTAAAGCAGGCGCCTAAGTAATGGCATCAAAAATTTAATGAAGTGGTTTTGTCTAATGGTTATTTACTTAACCAAGCATACAAATGTGTATATAGAAAATTTGATGAATCTGGTAAAGGAGTCATCATTTGCCTATATGTTGATGACATGCTGATCTTTGGCACTGACCAAGTTCAGGTTGACCTAACAAATGAATTTTTGTCATCAAGGTTCTCAATGAAGGACATGGAGGAGGCTGTTATACTGGGTATAAGGATTAAACATGAAAGTAATGGAATAGCAATTTCTTAATCTTATTATATTGAGAAGGTACTAAAGGAATTCAATTACTTTGAATGCACTTCAGTTAGTACTCATATGGATACAAGTGAGAAGTTGATGCCCAATAACGGTCAGGCTATATCTCAACTTGAGTATTCTATGGTGATTGGCTGCTTAATGTATGCCATGACTTGTACAAGGCCTGATATTGATTTTTCTGTGGGTAAACTGAGCAGGTATACTAGTAATCCTGGTACTCAGCACTGGAAAGCAATTCAAAGGGTACTAAAGTACTTGATGAGAACCTTGGACTATAAATTGACATATACTGGTTATCCTTAGTGTTGGAAGGTTACACTAATGCAAGTTGGATCAGCAACACTGAAAATAATTCGTCTACCAGTGGCTGGGTATTCCTACTTGGTGGAGGTGCAATTTCTTGGGCTTCCAAGAAACAAACTTGCATCACTGGTTCAACAATGGAATCTGAATTTGTGGCTTTAGCAGCTGTTGGTAAGGAAGCTGAATGGTTGAGAAACGTGATCCTTGAGATTCTATTGTGTTTTAAACCTATAGCATCTATTTCTATCCGTTGTGATAGTGCTGCTACATTGGCAAAGGCTTATAGCCAAATGTACAATGGGAAGTCTAGACACTTAGGTGTCAGTCATAACATGATTTGTGAGCTGATCACGAATGGGGTAATATCTCTAGAGTTTGTGAGGTCTTAACAAAACTTAGTTGATCACTTGATGAAGGGACTGGCTAGAGACTTGGTTATAAAGTCTGCTGAAAGGATGGGATTAAAGTCTAACTAAGTAGCTGAATGCTAGGACACCAACTCCCTACTAAGGAAACTTGGTAGCTGAGTTCAGTATGGAAAGCTGAACGTTCAGAGGCCTGAAGCACATGTATTTACATATCATCCCAAGGATGTGCTTGGAACCTACTGAAAATGAGGATGAAGTCTTTACTTCTCAATGGTTATTTTTTTTTGAAAAAGTGCTTAGCAGGAGCATGAATAAAGAAGAATCACCTATGTAAATGTTAAGGTTTTGCCGCTTCAGGGAGCATGGACTTTGGCTCTTACAACATTTATGATTGGATATGGACACATGGCTTGTATAGTGTCAGGAGTTTCTTATGTGTTTGAAAACTTATGTGTATTTTATCTTCAGGTATTCAAATGGGTTGAAGGGTTCAATTCTTAGAACACCCTGATTCTTGAATATTTGAATGTGTAATTTACTAAGATGGAAATTCAATCCTCAAGACATTTTTATTTATGCACTTGTTTTGTTTAATGTTTAATTTTTCATGCAAAGGAATTATACTAAATTGGAGAGGATTGTTGGAAATTTAGTGCAAATGTGGGAATCGAGTCATACTTGGAAATGAGTTTCGAGGTACGAAGTGTACACCCATCAAGTCACTAATTTTTCCTGACTCTTTTAGTGGTTAGATTAAATGGGTGGTTACAAACATTTAAGTGGCAGGTTTGACCACATTAAATGTTTGTAACAACTTTTGACTATTTAAGTGGCAGATTTGACTGCATTAAATGACCACATTTAATTTGGTCATGTAACCACTAATTTCCTAAATTATGGATGATAATTATGGAAGATATTCAATAGCCATTAATCTCTCATTAATTCCATTGACTAGGTGTTGAGTATTTTCCCTAAAAATAGGGATCACAATTGCATGGAAAACACACAAAAAAACTAAACACATAGAAACGTAGTGTTCTTGATTTGTGCATAAAACAAGAACAACACTTAGTTTTATCCTAAG
The DNA here is from genome assembly GCA_026074375.1 of Tanacetum coccineum. Lineage (NCBI taxonomy): Eukaryota > Viridiplantae > Streptophyta > Magnoliopsida > Asterales > Asteraceae > Tanacetum > Tanacetum coccineum. The sequence goes on along the minus strand of BQNB010006553.1, from coordinate 6,858 downwards.
GAGGTCGTGATACCCATGCATAGTGTCGAATAATCTTCTTTGGAAAGTGATTACACGACTTCAAGTGATATCCGGTAACCATCTTTGGTAATTAGCTAGGCTATTGATTGTCTTCACCCTGATCTGGAACACACAACAACCAACAAGAATATCCTAAAAAGAGTTTTAGTCTACTTGGTTTATTATTTCAAATGTGTTGAGTACTTTGCAAATGTTAGGAATCAAATACCTTATTTAGTGTAAATAACGCTGATGTATGGATAACCATATGTGAAGGGCTATGTCTTGAAATTATACCTTATATATTAATAGTTAAGATCGTTCCCCCGAGGCATATTAATGCATCTTTCTCATTAACATAACACAAACACGTGTCCCTCTTTTTCTTCATACATGTCCCTCTTCTTCTTCATTAAATCTCCTACTCTTCTTCATACTGTCCCTCTACCGCCCCCAACACACACCAAAATCAATCGCCATCCACCGAATTCAGTATAATCATATTCATAACATAAATAAATCATAGCCATTCACGAAGTTATAGAAACTGAAGATTGAAGATCTAATACAGGAAAGTTACAACCACCAATTTGTAAGTGTGAGGTAGACAGTGACCCTAATTTTTATCCAATAAATTACAAGCTTTTATTTTTTATAGAAAAGTTAGGGGTTTTTTAAGTTTCTATGTGATACAATTTTGCAGCCGGCTGAATTTTGGGCTACGTTCATCAACATCGACGATTATAAAAACGGGGTTTTGTTTGTTGTAGTTTGTGAGGGATTTGAAGATGTCTGTTGGTGGATTCAGGCGCATGAAAAAAGAAACTCATCTTCTTAACAGGTTTGTTATTTACTTTATGGTCAATTATGATGTGGGATTTGTTAAATTTTGATTCTTGATGATTCAATTAAGATAGAGTCTGTATTTTTTTTGCATATGTGAATGTGTTTCAGTTTATGAATTGTTTATGTCTGATGTTTAAATCATTGTGGGTATGAGAAGTAATCGTTCAGATGGTTAGAAATTTATGTAGATGCTTCAGTTTGTAAAAATGATTTATTTTTTCTTTCGACTTTAGATGGATTGTGTTGCGGTGAATGTTAAGTGAGTTTTGTTTCGGTAGTTGTATTGGCCCGTAAGAGTATCAGCTCACTTTATTTAGCTTAGAAGCTTATAAGGGTATTCGTGAGAAAAAGAGTCAATAAGCTGAAAATCACAGTTTCGAGATTTTAAGGGATGCATAAGCCCTTTAGCTTTTCAAATCGACATATACCTACAATACTAGGTTCAAATTAATCTGAGTTAGGCACTTTAGGAGCTTATCATAAGGTTAGCGCAGATGGTGAATGGTAGATTTTTGGCATCGAAGCTCAGAACCGAATTACATTAACTTGGTCATTATATTATGTTGCTATCGGTTTGGTAATTTTGAATTATATTTTTGAACGATTTATGGGTTTGT
>BQNB010006552.1:58615-97069 GCA_026074375.1 Tanacetum coccineum | reverse complement strand
GTTTTAAGTACTTGTGTATATTAAAAACAATTGAGCATGTATCCCCCTTGCGGGTTTATAAAACATGTAAATAAGTAAAAACGAGGCTATGAACTCACTTTAACAGGGAAATATGATTAACGGCAAAAGTATATCAAAGGAAAGGCGTTTGTATGGTAGTACGACATTATCTACTCGGGTGGAAAGTATATCAACTTGAAAGGATGCAGCTTCATCACGTAACCTGGGATAATATGTCGAGTCTTAGGAAGATTTTACTTTAGAACTTTGATTCTAAGATTTTAATATTGTTATAAGTTTGATTGGAGATTTTGGAATTATTGTATCACCGTTCGGGCCATCATATTTCAGAAGTCATTCAGTAAACGTTTGAGGAGTCATGGCACTTTAAATCGTAAACCCAGCAAACTCAGTCAGAACTTAATACCAAGATGAAATCTCTTAATATGAAGCTCCCAAGTATTGTGGTACGCTATAAATTCGGGATAGGATTTTTAAAAGCACATCGATGATGAATTATATAATAGTTATAACATAATCGATTTTAAGCGTTTGGATCAATATCTAGAAATGATAAGCACGACAAGCATTAATTAAAGTTATGTCTTATAATGTTTTGAACATATTTCTATACTGTTTCAAAATGTTACATTTTAGACCCTTAAGAATGAAAAATGGCAAAATATACCTTTGGAGTTTATACTTTTACAAGTTTGGTCCTTCTAGTTTAAAAGATGTACAAAGTAAACCTTGCCCTTTGGAAAGTGACATAACAGACCCTTATAGTTATGACTTTAGAAATATGGCAAAAATAGTCCTTGTACTTATAAGTTTTAAAAAGTTACAGTATATACCTCTTGCATGAAAATGATTTACAAAACAAGTCTAAAATCCATAATAATTATATTTTTCAATATGAAAAGTAATTCACAGGTTATAGCTTATTAATATAAGCTATAATATGAAGATTTAATGTAACAAAAGTTTAAAATAATGATTCGCTAATCCGGAAATCAAAACGGGTCGAATTAGGGTTTTTAAACGAAAACGCATTGGTTTTTAATTCAAATTCCTTCAAGAATCAATAAAGTTGTTATATTAACATTAGTTAAGATAGATTATAACAACATTTAACCATTATAACATTTAGATTAAATAAAAACATAGAATTAGGGTTTATGGGTTCGGTTTTTGATCAAAATGGAAAAATGCCTAGAATTTTAGATTAAAAGCTTTAACATGAGTTCATGCATGATCATATGAGTATTATATGAATGTAGGAGAAGGTATGAAGATTATATAACCTGGGTTTGAGCTTTGAGAATCGAAAATGGAGGAAAATGGGTCGTATGGGTCAAAATGTACTCGTACGCCTAGTTTTTCTTTTTTGGGGCTTCAAGGCTTCAATCTTTCTCTTGATTATTATTCTTGGGACCTCTTAGGAACTTCTTGAGCAGAGATTTGCTGCTATTGTGGGTTATAGAGAGAAGATGTGAGGGATGAGTTGAAATGAAGGGTGCGAAGCCCCTTTTATAGTCGAATGAGGCCTTAGAGGTTAAAGGAGATTAGAGACCATGCCTTGGACATATGGAGTAGCTAAGGGTTGATGTGGTGAGTCATGGTATGAATTAGCAAGACTAGAAGCCTAACTTGGAGAGGTGGAGACTCCTTGTGGTGCCGCGGCTGTTGTGGAGCAAAAGAGGGAGATGTGGCCTTCTTGGTGGCCAAGTTATTGTTTAGAGGTGCTTGTAAGTTTCTCCTAGCTGAAGTAGTTTAGTCATTGTGCAGTGTGTATGCTTGGTTACATTGAAAATGGGTAGAAATTACAAAAAAATGAGTTGCGGGTCAGTTTTGGATTCGGTTAGGGTTTTTGGCTTGGATTTCAAGTTCATTGAATTAGAAATGATAGATTAAGGATTGTAAGCTTATATTAAGGATTTACAACAATGTTTGATTAGTGATTCGCGATTAAAATATGTGAAAATGGTTAAATGGGTCGTGATTTGCAATTAGGGTTCGTTTAGGGTTTCTTTGATTTAATTATTGTACATTGTGGTTATAATGAAGATATAATGATGGATTGTGATTTCTAATGTTGTAGTTTGAGTAATTACAACTTATTTGAGTAGTGGTTGAGGTTTAAAACGAATAAAAACCAAGAAACGGGTCTCGGTTTAGGGTTTCTGACTTTGGTTTCTTGTACTTTCATGAAATGAGAATGAATATGGATTGTAAATGAAGTGCATGACTTGCTTGTGACTTGTACTTGATAGATTGTACAAGATTATTTAGGAAAACGGAGGTAAAACAGCTATTTTGGATATCGTGCATTAATGACTTATACATTATGCTTTAAAAGACTTGTACCTTATTTTGGAGGAAAAGTATATTCAAATAAGATGTTATATTACTTGTACTTGAGCTTTGATCACTTGTACATTCATCTTGGATAGTTACATTACCCAAAATTAGGGTTTAGGCATAAATGTTAACGGTTTAAGCTCATTTGGTATTATCGTCGTGAAAACTTTGTTAAATGAATAACGTATATGATAAAATAGATATTAGATTGTTGACTTGACATATTAGGACATTTACTTGATGTAAACCTAGATAAATTAGGCATAGGTCGTTGCGTGAACTTGTTTACTTTAGAAATATAAACTATGATACATAATGGAATGGAATGAAACGAAATTTTATTCTCGCGAAAAAGTAGTACTTAATATAATACATAGAGATTACATTGATGAAATACTGGAAAATTATGGGTTGTTATAGTCCCTCAACCTTACAGAAATCTCGTCCCGAGATTTGATTAAGTGATAGAGTGATATTTGGAAACAGAAATTCTTATTTTCTACAGTTTCTAGTCTGATGGCCTACTTTGTTTCAATTCTAACATCTGACAGTACAAGGTCCTTTATGATGCATTGTACACTTCCTACAAAGGGGATGAGGTCTGTTATATCCATGGTTTCCATTAGCCTTGAAGGTTTCCTGCCTTCCATTTTGTTGTTGGTGATGATCATTGTTGCGGTTGTTATTGTTGCGGTTATCTTGGTAGTTGTGGTTGTTGCGATTGTTGGAGTGGTTATTGTTGTTATGATCATTGGGGTATTTGTTATTGTTACGATTATTAGGGTAGTTGTTGTTGTCGTTGTTGGTGTTTCTTTTATCCTCAAACTTTCTTTTATGATCATCGGTTTCTTGCACAGAATTGCGCTTTAGTATCTGATCCATTAGCCTCTGGGCTATGTTGACAGCTTCCTCCAAAGTTTGAGGTTTTGAAGCAGTAACGTTTCCTTCAATGCTTTGGGGCAGTCCCCCGATGAAAGCTTCCATAAGTTTCTCAGAATTTGGCACCATGTTTGGACATAAGACTGCTAATTCTTGGAATCTTCTAACGTAAGTCTTGAGATCATCTCTTTTCACAACCAAGTTGTAAAATTCATCTTCCATTTTCTTGACTTCAGTTCGAGGGCAATACTTATTGGTCAAGAGCCTTTTCAATTCAGTCCAGGTGATCCTATTAGCTTGTTCTATTCCGATAGGTTGGGCGTATGCATTCCACCAGGACAAGGCATCGTCGGTCAGGGTACCAGTAGCAAATGTCACTCTGTTTTCCTCGGCACAATTGCTACGAGAAAATACTGATTCAGTCCGTTCAAACCAGCGAATGAGTTCAACAGCTCCTTCCGTACCATTGAAGTAGAAAGGTTGACAGCTTATGAATTCTTTGTAGTTTCCTCTTTTTGCTACAGGAATTTCTCTTGGTCCAGTGTTCCTATTGGGATTGTCGGCATTTGCCATGGCAGCAGCTTGTGCTTCCAGGGCGGCAGCAATACCATCAGTAATCAGTTGCCGGATGGCAGCCTGAGTCATAGCTGGTGCTGCAGATGTTGATGTTCTCTTGGGAGGCATCTATCAACATATACAAGACAACACAGAATGAGAATCCATAAAATGATATAGTCATATCACAGATTAAGGTATGAGAATAAAAAGACTTGTGATCATTCTTTGATATTGCAGGATACAACGGAAATTTTTTGAATTTAAGACTTTGAGAGATAGATACGGAAATAATGAAATGAGTGATTCAATAGGAGGCTTAGTGTTTCTAAGTACAAAGATTTAAGAAAATTGGATGGTAAGAGAATTATAGCAATTTCGGATAAAGATAGGAGTCATCATACTATAGGATAGACAATCTTGACATATATGATTGGTATTATAAAACAAGGAGGTATAATGGAATCACCACTTGTATAAATAACTTGTTTATATAATTTACATAGTAAAATTTGACAAGTGTCTTTACTCATACTTCTAGTGGTTGGATTCTAGAAAACTCCAATCTGGTGGTTCTTCTTTGTTGTTTTTGAGTTCTGTGTCGATTACAGCTTTATAGAATCTTATCAAAGGGATAGTCTGGTGATGATGTAGTTGACCTAACCGGTGATGAAGATCCTATTGATGAATATAGAGATATAGGTGTTTCAGTGTCTTTAGGTGATGAAATCTACTCAGAAGGAAAGAAATCTCGACAATCAAGCATTGGTGATAGTGATAATACTAGAGGTGGTGGTAAAACAGCTGGTAGAGCAATAATAACTTGAGGTGGTGGAATAGCATATTTAATATCGGAATCAGAGGGGACGATAGTAGAGTGAGGGGACGAAGACATGACTGTACAACCCAGTGGAGAACAACATAAGTTATAATAGTATAATAGTTAGGTATTTTTACATACTATTCAGGAAAAGTAGTGGCATCTTCACTATTCAGGAAATGTAGTGGCACGGAGGACATTGATGGCAAAAGAAAAGTAGTTATAGTTAAGGTTTTAACCTTGTTCTCTATAACCATGGCTCTGATACCATTTTGTAACACCCCCATTTTGATAAATATAGCAGCGGAAGCTAATCTGGGGTATTACTTCATGAATCACAGACACAATCATAGAAAATGACTCAAAAGAGATGTTTTTAAAAGATACGTTATCATTCATTTAAAATCAGAGTTTTACAAAGGCAGGTCCCAAAATCTAGAAACATAAAATGTGAATGATAACAAGTTTTAGCCATCTTCAAGTCCATGCCACTTCATGCCATAAGTTGCTCAATTACCTGGGATAAACATGCATAAAAAGGATCAACACAATGGTTGAGTGAAATTCATAGGTTTATGGTAAATAGTTTGAATACAAATTATAGTGTAATAATTGCACGAGCATAATTATTATGGAAAACAATATTATTATGGAAAACAACATTATCATGGAGAACAACATTATTATGGAGAACAGTTGAATGCAAGTCATCATAATGGTAATAATTGCAACGAATACAATTATCATGGAAAAATGGTAACATTATTATTGCACCTAAGCTCATGACACCAATACGTTAACAGGGAAAATCACCGTAGTGACATTGGTTGAGGAACAAATGTCCCCGTGGAAAAGGTAACTTGCCAAGGTTACCCATTAGGTCAAATATAGTGCGTTTGGCTACCCTATGAATGGGTATACAAACGGGAGTCGTCACCCCCAATAGATCTATTCACAATATTCGCGCTCACTCGTAAGCAATTAATGGTTCATGATATGGAAATAATGGCACTGGAAGCTACTTAGGCAATAATATATCTGGATAGCATACAGAAAACACTTGCATTCATGGTTTATACGGGTTTATAAAGTATATTAAAGATTGAAATGTGAGGTAATGAACTCATTAAGTCTTTGAAAAGTAATCACATTGTTATAAGATAAATGAGTATGTAAAAGAGTTTGTAAATAAGCATGTACCCCCCCCCCTCGCGGGTTTATAAAACATTAAAGAGATTGAAAAGCGAGGCTATAAACTCACCTTAACAGGGAAATCTGATTAACGGCAAAAGTATGTCAAAGGAAAGGCGTTTGTATGGTAGTACGACATTATCTACTCGAGCGGAAAGTATATCAACTTGAAAGAAAGCAGCTTCGTCACGTAACCTGGATAATATGTCGAGTCTTAGGAAAATTGTACTCTAGAACTTTGGTTCTAAGAGTTTAATATTGTTATGAGTTTGATTGGAGATTTTAGAATTATTGTATCACCGTTCGGGCCATCATAATTCAGAAGTCATTCAGTAAACGTTTGAGGAGCTAGGGCACTTTAAATCGTAAACCCAACAACTCAGTCAGAACGTAATACCAAGATGAAACCCCTTAATATGAAGCTCCCTAGTATTGTGGTACGATATAGATTCGGGACAGGATTTTTAAAAGCACATTGATGATGAATTATATAATAGTTATAACATAATCGGTTTTAAGCGTTTTGCTCAATAACTGGAAATGATAAGCACGTCAAGCGTTAATTAAAGTTATGTCTTATAAGGTTTTGAACACATTTTTACACTTTTTCAAAATGTTACATTTTAGACCCTTAAGAATGAAAAATGGCAAAATATACCCTTGGGATTCATAACTTTATGAGTTTGGTCCTTCTAGTTTAAAAGATGTACAAAGTAAACCTTGTACTTTGGAAAGTGACATAATAGACCCCTATAGTTATAACTTTAATAAAATGACATTTTCAGTCCCTTTAGTTATAAGTTTTAGAAAGTTACGATATATACCCCTTGCATGGAATACTTTTGCAAAACAAGTCTAAAACGCCATGCAAGCTTATTTTAAGACTTCAAATGATATTTGCAGGTTATAGCTTATTAGTATAAGCTAAAATGAGAAGTTTTAACGTAACGAAAGTTTAAAATCACGATTCGTTAAGCCAGAAATCAAAACGGGTCGAATTAGGGTTTTTAAACGAAAACGCGTAGGTTTTTAATCCAAATTCTTTCAAGATTTTAAAATAACATTAGTTTAACTTATTTATGATAGATTATAACAATATTTAACCATTATAACCTTTAGATTAAAGAAAAACAAGAATTTAGGGTTTAGGGGTACGGTTTTGGATCAAAATAAGAAAACGCATAGGTTTTTAGCTTAGATTCTTTAACAAGGGTTCATGCACGTTCATTATAACATTATATGAGTATAGGAGCAGAAATGAATCATGAAGAAACCTAGGTTTGAGCCTAAATGGTTGAAAATGGGTCGAATGGGTTGAATTGCTTTCGTAATCCTAGAATATTCTTCTTCGGGGCTCAAGGGTTCAACTCTCTGGCTTCTATTGAACCTTGTACTCATTGTTGAAAGATAGAAAAGAGATTAATGGTGTGTATTAGAATGTGAAGTGGTATCTCCCTTTTATCAGGGTGCGAAACCCTTGGAGGCAAGTTGGGGGTGAGGGAGGTGTCAGAGGATGGTGCATAGATTGGTAAACAAGATAGGGTGATGATGATTTTTTATATTTGATAAAGTCATGGAGCAAGGTGGAAAGGTTTGGTTGGTGTGTTCTTAGCGTAGTGAGATGACGCAACATGTTAGGTATGTGGCATTTTTCTAGCCAAGAAAATGGAAGCTTGTGGGTGAAGGAGGTGAGTCATCGTGGTGCTTGTATGCATGGTTAGTGTTTAAAATGGGTCAAATAAAGAAAAAGGTGTATGCGGGTTCAATAGGCACGGGTTAGGGTTTTCTAGCTCATTTTTCGTGTACAATGGATTAGTAATGATAGATTAGGGAATGTAAGGTATTTTTTAAGAGTTTATAACATATTTCAATTAGTGGCTCGTGTTTAAAATGGGTGAAATTGGTTAAATGGGTCGTGGGTTAGAGTTAGGGTTCGAACTAGGGTTTTCATGGTTTAATTCTTGTACATTGTTGTTATAATGAAGATATAATGATGGATTGTGATTTATAATGTTGTAGTTTGAGTAATTACAACTTATTTGAGTAGTGGTTGAGGTTTAAAACGGATAAAAACTAAGAAACGGGTCTCGGTTTAGAAAATAACTCGGTTTAGGGTTTTTAGGTTTGATTTCATGAAATCTTATGAAATGAGAAAGATTATGGATTGTAAATGAAGTGCATGACTTGCTTGTAACTTGTACTTGATAGATTGTACAAGATTCTTTAGGAAAACAGAGGTAAAACGGCTATTTTAGATATCGTGCATTAATGACTTGTACATTATGCTTTAAAGGACTTGTACCTTATTTTAAAAGAAAAGTATATTCAGATGAGATGTTATATTACTTGTACTTGAGCTTTGATCACTTGTACATTCATCTTGGATAGTTACATTACCCAAAATTAGGGTTTAGGCATAAATGTTAATGGTTTAAGATCATTTGGTATTATCGTCGTGAAAACTTTGTTAAATGAATAACGTATATGATAAAATGGATATTAGATTATTAACTTGACATATTAGGACATTTAATTGATGTAAACATAGATAGATTATTTATAGGTCGTTACGTGAACTTGTTTACTTTAGAAATATAAACTATGATACGTAATGGAATGAAATGAAACGAAATTTTATTCTCGCGAAGAAGTAGTACTTAATATAATACATAAAGATTATATTGATGAAATACTAGAAAATTATGGGTTGTTATAGTTCCCCAACCTTACAGAAATCTCATCCCAAGATTTGATTAAGTGATAGAGTGATATTTGGAAACAGAAGTTCTTAGTTTCTACAGTTTCTAGTTTGATGGCCAACTTTATTGCAATTATGACATCTAACAGTACAAGGTCTTATGTGATGCAGTGTACACTTCCTATAGAGGGGATGAGGTCCATTATATCCACGGTTTCCATTAGCCTTGAAGGTTTTCTGCCTTCTATTTTATTGTTGGTGATGATCATTGTTGCGGTTATTATTGTTGCAGTTATCTTGGTAGTTGTTGTTGCGATTGTTGGAGTGGCTATTGTTGTTACTATCATTGGGGTAGTTGTTGAGATCACGATTATTGGGGTAGTTGTTATTGTCAGTGGTGTTTCTTCCATCATTAAACTTTCGTTTGTGATCATTGGTTTCTTGCACAGAATTACGCTTTTTTACCTGCTCCATCAACCTCTGAGTTATGGTAATGGCTTCCTCTAAAGTCTGAGGTTTTGAAGCAGTAACGCTTCCTTCAATGCTTTGGGGCAGTCCCCCTATGAAAGCTTTCATAAGTTTCACGGTGTTTGACACCATGTTTGGGCATAAAATTGGCAATTCTTGGAATCTTCTAATGTAAGTCTTGAGATCATTTCCTTTAACAACCAAGTCGTAAAATCCATTTGAATTTGTAAGGTGGATTCTGGAGACAATAGTGGATGAGTTCATTGTTAGGTTTGGTGTCGATGTATCTCTTGATTCTAGATTTCCACTGAACGTAATTACCAGGTGCTAACATTAGTGGATAGTCTTTACCACCTACTTCCATGATAGCATTGTGAAGAGCATTCGATGTTTGAGTTTGCAAATTGGCATTGGTATTTAACATTTTGATGTTGTGAATGGATATCGGATCTTAAGTTTTTTGAAGTGATTATGGTTGTGGTTTAAGTTGTAGAAGACTTATTTATATGAAGCCCGAAGTCAATCTCTTCCCACCTGGTTTTTGATGTGTATAAATTGGTTGGGCATACATACTTTGTATAAATCGGTTAAGCTAAGGAGTGTGTATAAATCGGTTAGACTTGAGATGTATAAATCGGTCACTTTAAAAAGTGTATAAATCGGTCACTTCAAAAAGTGTATAAATCGGTTAGGCCAAAGATGTATAAATCGGTTAGCATTACCAACACGTATAAATCGCCTAGCTTTACCACCACGTATAAATCGCCTAGCTTTAGGAACCTGTATAAATCGGTCAGTACAAAAAAACAAAAAAAATTCGAATTACTTAAAGACACGATTTTTGAGGTTTTGAAATGATTTCTTTTATAAATCTAAGTTTAACTAAGAAAGTCTTAACATAAAAATAAAAACTTTTGGATTTTTAAGACAAATTTTTTTTTCACTTTTTTTGTTTTCTTCTAGATTTTCTAATGGTTTTTTCCAAAACAAAACAAGAGAAGATTTAAAAGAAGATTAGCTGTTCAAATCTACAAATAAGCTGTAAAATAAGATGAAAAGAAAGCTTAAAAACAAACCGTTTCTTGAAAAAAAAGACATAAATAAGCTCTAATAAGCCACGTCTTGGCTTAAACATACACGAACCATAACAATGGATCATCAAAAACTCCTTGGCTTATGATACCACTTATTATCCCAAATACATAACCCATATCACAACATAATAAGCATACCCAATAAGCTCTTGTGAGCTGAATAAGCAACAAAGAAAAGAAAGAAAAGTAGAAAGAAGAAAGAGAGAATATTAGATTGAGAGAAAAGAGGTGGAAGATTACACACATATACAAATGGTAACCAACACCCTCTCCATGTGTGGAGAGGGTCCTATTATACCTTAAGCCATAAAGTGGCATGTGGGCTTACTATTGGGCCGGGCGTGGCTTATCTTGGGCTTTGAGCCCGAAACTGGAGATATTAGCTTCCAAGCCGTTATCCGACTAGCCTATTTCATAATAACAATATTTTATGACTAAGACGACCGATATACTTTCTTGTTCGACTTATATAATAAGGGCTAACAGAAGCATACACCTTTCTTTTCTTTGAGGAGCGAGGCCTGGAGAGATGTCTACAAACGCCATTGTTCTTGTTCATCATATAAAAATTCCTTGAACCCTTAGTTTCTGATATATCACACTTTTCAGCAAACAAACTCTGAGTCTTTCCTTTTTAGGATTGAAAAGATGTACCTCACTTATGTTAGAGTACCTACACATAACTTAAGCGTTTGTTCGCATTATATTGGCTAGTGTATTTCATTTGAAATTTAGGGGTTTCACAGTCTACTTGGTGTGGCTAGAGTGATTATCTTTCCAGTTGGAATCCAATATGACCAACAGTGTTGAAAATTCTACCCGTGGGTTTCTACCTTAGATAAGATATAGGAGACGTTTTCTTATACACAACGAAAGACTTATTAGGAGAAAAACTATGTCCTGTAACGATCTTCCTATTAGGTTTCTGAGAATGACACTTTGGTTCTATGGGTTTGTTACTATTTCTAGTCTTATGTGATTGAACCTTAGCATGAGAATTCACTTCATTTAGGAATTTTGTTACACAAGCATCATGATTTGCAATAAAGACACATTTCTAACAAGTCGAACAAATAAAGTGTTTGGAGTCTAAAAATGAACTAGGATTCCTAAAGTGATTTGCTTTTTGCATAACTTTTAAATTTACATCACAACTCTTAGACGCAAGCCAATTCCTAGACATTTAATTATTGCTCCTAAGTTTTGGTGTACAAGCATTAGGAGTATGGTGAGTTCTAGCAGAAGGCATTTCCCTAGGTTTAAGATTCGTATTTTTGTCTTGTGTCTTTTTCTTAGCTTCCTCTAGATAGTACTTATGAGCCATGTCATTTGACCCATATGAATCGTTAGAACTATTCCTAGATGAGCCAGGTGCAATCATGTGATTAGTTTTGCAAGTACAAAATCTTGAACTTTAGGCAAATAATAAGGAGTGACTGGTTTTGGAAAATCATTTTTCATATCAACTTGGGAGACAAACCGTGGTTTTTAAAATTTAGGTCGTTCATACTTAAACGCAGTCGGTTGTCTAACAACTGATTAGTGTTTATGTGAATGTAAAACCGGTTTCCCCAAGATTGATGGTTTTGCAAACTTAGTATCCACACTAGTTCCTTTTAACTTTCTTAATTTGTTTTTCAATGCTGCATTCGCAAAAATCTTTTCTTGAATCTGAGCTTTTAGATCAGCATTTTCAACAGTCTTACTATTTACTTGAGCAATTAGAGAGTCATTATGGTCTCTCATCTGAACTTGTGTCTTTTTGATATAATCGTAAAGATCTTTGTAAATCTGTTTCAAATGCTCATTTTCCTTATTTAACTTGTCATTCTCTATAAGTAATTTAGCCACACTATTTTCTAGTTCAATGTTTATTGTTTCTAAAACATTAATTTCCTTTTTAATTTTGGCTTCATTACTTGTTTCATTTAAAATTTGACCATGTTGCCCGTCTTTTAAAGATTGATTTTGATATTTAAGATCCATGTTAGCGTAATGTGCTTCCATTCTTGAAAAATCTTTTTAAAGTTGGGCAACGGTCTTTTTGAGAGAAATATTTTCAGACTCGAGAGATTGGTTTGAAAATTCAGTTGTCATGTTATCAAATGATGGATCAAGTAAAGGACATGAAACTTGATGTTTTTCAGCATTCAGGTCAATCTCTCCTCCCCTATTACACATATTTGTTGAATCAGGAGTGGTATTGCTATCAACCTTTTCCAACAGATGTGTGTCATAAATGGGTTCAGATTGCACAGAATGTTGTTGTTCATTAGCAAGTACATTATGTTTAACATTTAATTGTACCTCAGCAAATGGCACTTGGTCATTTACTGGTCTGGTATCCACAACATGTGCGATATAATTCCCTGAACTGTTGCATGTATCCTACTTGTCTGACATAGTCCCACTGCATTCTGTAAAAGCTAAACTAGCATCCAATGCTTTACTACCTTTCCTTTTTTTGACTGAATTTGTCTTTTATTCACCCTTCTGTTATACTCTCGTTAATGTTGTGCTCTTTCACCAATTGACTTCTTAATAGATTCCATTTGTTGGATCAGTGTAACACATAATTATTGAACATCGATTCGAGTGTATGTTGTAAAGTATTTGCGTATCATTAGACTATCATCATTATCGAACGAGAATCGTGAATTGATAAACGTTTGAAACTATATCATGAGTGCTCTAAAAGCATCAAAGGATCCAATTTCTTCAAATTCTTCTTTGTCAAGTTGCTTTTCTAGTTGATCCAAGTTAAGTAACATTATGCATGTGAAAGTCTGAACATCTTGATCAAAGAGTTTCGCAAATGCCTGTTCGAATCCTCCCTCGAATAGAGTTCCGTTTAAGTCGTTGTATGAAAGAACCTTGAGGTGTGAATGAAGTAGTCAAAAAGATACCATGCAACTTTCTTTTGCTTTGTCTTGCATTAGAGGACGGTTGTTAGCACCAGAAATAATCGTGTATTCAGCTAATGTAGTCATCTTGAAATGATTGATGTGAGTTAAGAACTTGATCGAACAGTTATAAAGGAGGATTGTGTTAAAGAATTGTTATTGAAGGTGATTAAGATTGTTATTTCACGGGATTTAACAAATCTTTACTAAAACCAAGAAAATAGCAAAGTATTTCGCGCGATTTTACAAAGTAAGACAAACTATAAAAATAACTTGTTTTCTGATCAGTGTAATATTCTGCACGGTTTATGTCAATGTAATGTGCCGCACGGTTTATGACAATCTAATGTTCCGCAAGGTTTATGTCAATGTAATATTTCACACAGTTTATGTCAATGTAATGTTCTGCACGATTTATGTCAATGTAATGTTCCACAGGGTTTATGTCAATGTAATATTCCACATGGTTTATGTAAATTGGACAGAGTTTTGTTTTGCACCGTATTCCGCAAGAAACAAACACATGTAATATTACTCACAGTTTACGTATTTTGCACGGTTTACGTATTTCACACGGTGTACGTATTTCGCATGATTTACGTATTCCGCACCCTTTAAACAGAACATATTCCACACGCTTCAAAAAACGCAAAAACTCATACAAAACACTTAAAAATCACCTAAAACCCACCCTTTTTGACGTTTTACCTTGATTTTTCTTGTACAACTAAGTATCTTAGACCTAGATCTTGCTTAAAGACATAAACTTTAAGGTTTTTAAACACAAAAATCTGGGTTTGATTTTTGCGAGACCCGCGACCCAAAACAACCAAAAAATTACAAACAAGATAGAAACTCACACAAACTCATGATATCATCCCATGGTAACTGATACCAATTGTAGGATATCAAACATACAATCTAAGATTAGTAAATAAGAAGGAAAATATAGAGAGAGAAAGAGGAGGCTGGAACACTTTAGAAAGAGAAAGGAAAATGTAATATGAAATGAACCAACAACCCTCTCCAAGGCATGGAGAGGGTATTTGTACCCTCACATAGGTGCAGTCAACATAAGGGGTGTATTATGTTAACCCGGTTAGCTTAGCTAAGTTCCAAATAATATAGCTACTTAATGAATATTGGAAGTGGCCGAGACTTTTTGTATTCCTAACAATAGGTAAGACTCGAGGGTTTTTATCGTTCTCTAGGAGAATAGGTTGGGAATGCTCAAACAGAATATAACAGAGGTTTAAGGATTGAGAGAAGATTATTTTTGTATTTTATATTTTTATAAAAAGCAAGTAAATTTCAGGTTTTGAGAGGTTGGTTTTGGTTTTAGCTAATTAAACTAATTATAAATCTAAACTACTTTGGTGAAAACTTATATGGTAAACGAACGTATTTACTTAATCATGTACTACTCCTTAGTTTGCTTCTCCTAATCCTATTGCTTTGTCACCCTTGTGATGATCTGTGTAAGTATTTCCTAGGTCATGAACATATTACACGAATCCGCCGTCTATGTAATATTCCGTTAAGACAACACACAGGTAAGGTAGTATGAAGACTATTACAAGGACACTAAGAGTACATTACATGAATTAAAACACTTAAAAGGGATCAACCATATTAGGGGTAAGGTAGTATGAAGACTATTACCGATGGTATCCTTTCTACAAACTTGCATTTCCCTAGACGTCTATGCCAATTTAATATCTTATAACTAGTTTTCTAAAGCTTAACACGCACATCTATCACAAGAAGCAATATTAAAAGGATCTACAAACTAAGTTTCATGCAATCATAAGTAAATACTAATGGATCTATCCTAGCATGTTAAAAGGAAGCAAAGAACAATAAACAATCAAACAACACATAGACATATTAGATGATAAAAGATAGAGGACTTCACTTGATTAAAATATGTGTTTAAGGCTGATACAAAAGGGGTTGACACCCTAAAAACGACCCAAACAGCTGCTATAATCGACTTTTAATAATAGGGTTCGGTTCCTAAAAGTTACACACTTAAAACCCTAAAATCGAGTTTGTATATATAGGAAAACGGGCACGATAGCGTCGCGCTATAATCCTGACGCCGTCGCCCCGCTGTATCTTCTAGGGCTTATTTAGGTCGGTTGGATCCTGACGTCGTTGCCAAAATTCCAACGTCGGCCTTTGTTTGTCCTGACGCCGTCACATTTAATTGTGACGCCGTCTCTAGCCACTGTACGCATTTTCTTCATCAGATTTGGTATAGAGTTGTAATCTTGTCTGTTTCTTCTCCAAATGAGCCCATATCATGTGCATTTCTTCTAGAATCCATTCAAGTGCTAAAAACACAAAAATGAATGATCAAGTACATAATTTGGGCATATTTGCACGATTTAGGGGCTAAATGACCCCAAAAAAGTGTATAAGATGACACCTCATCAAATACCCCTACAATTAGGATTTTCTTATCCTCGAGCAAATGAGCTTTTCTACCTAGACAATAGCAGTATCAAGGGAATTTAACTTACTTTTCAAAGATAGTTTAAGAGACAACCTCCTAGACCTCGTAATTAAAAGCATGAAAGTTATATACTAGCACCTCACATAAGTGTTTGTATTCTCTCTTTCTCTCAGGTAAATAATGAATTATAACAATATAGGAAACGGGAAAATAACACTCATTACCTGTTATAGCATATAAATTACCATAGGCTTGGTAAAGGATCAAAAACCTCCACCGCTAGACGCAAGTACTAGAAATTACTATCAAAGAGGTTTTTTAAAGGATTGTGATGTTTGGATGTTAGTTAAACAATAACGGAAATGGATGGGATATATATTTGGATAGATTTAGGGTGAAGTGGTGAGTTAGTTATCTATAAGAGTACACGTTAATTGAGTTGCTAAGCCAAAGACTCGACCACTCTCGGACAAAGAAATACGAACTAAGATATACAAACTCTACATCAAACTCTTTCTTTTTCTTTTCTATATTTCTCTTCTTCTTTTTCTTTTTTAAACATAATACATTACTTAGGGTTTATAAACACACCCCTACACTTGAGTTTTAGAACTCATAATTACAAACTAACTAATGACCAGAATTGAGATGGATCAACATAAAATGAAGACTATCTAACAAATTTGGGGGTAATGACTTAACCTCTCTTCCCCATTCTTCCGTAAAATAAATACTACCATGAATCTCAATCGTCCCAAAGCTGTATTTACAAGGATAAGGACTTAGCAACCATGTACTCAAGTAATTAACTAGGGTTAAAACAATAATGTACTAAAATCGAGTACATACAAGGGAGGCTAAGGCGATTTAGGTGTAACAATAGGTTAAGGGTTTAAACAATATTCTTCATTAATAATCTGGAATCCACTAGAAAATTACTAGAACCATGAAAAGGATAGGCTTGGAGGGGTGTACTAGGGGTATCCTGCACTAAAAATGAGTGCATGGCAAGGGTATGGGATAGTTATATGATCGAGGTGACCATAGTAACAAATACAAGTTTAAAACATGGGTTTATCCTAGTGCCTCTTATCATTTAGCAAATCCTAATTCTCATTATGCGGTCATAAACTGAATCACAAAAACAAGTTCTAGAATTTAATACACTACCGGTACACTCACATATAGTTTTAACCGATACCAATGCTCTAGAAAAGGCTACAAAATCACACATGCATGATCAAATCCATGAACGTGACACATACAATTGCTCAGTCCTTAACTCGAGAAAGCTAAAGGCTGAACTATCTTAGGTATCAAAGATGGATACCTGGATTCCTAAAGATCTAAAGGCGAGCCTCACATTTTTGGGGTGGAATTTTTAGAGGGTTTTTGAGCTAGTCATATAATTCCATCTATGAGACGCTATTAATACTTGGTTTTCGTCGGTATGTGTCATAATTTTTTTTAAATTTGGGTCAAAATTATCGTCTATGCTATGTTTTGATATATTACTCATCATTTTAAGGACAAAGCAAATGGCAATTGAAGGAGTAGTTTCTAAGGTTTATTTCCCCTACACATATTTTGAACATTGTCCCCAATGTTCTTAAAAGTACTCGTAAATGAATAAAGTGAAAAGAAAAAGACGAAAGAAACTAGTACTCCCCTGTTGCTCAATAGTGGAGAAGAAACATATGATAACTGGCTAAATCGTCATCCAAGAGTCGTCCAATGAAACTCCTAAGAACTACTGGGCTTCTTCTCGTCAAATATAACATGTAAATCAAAGACAAGAAACAACTACACCTGGCATAAATCGGTGGGATAATGATATATACAACAAAAATTTTAGGGTTTAGACTCTATGAAAATAGTAAAGGTAGAATGAATGTGTTAATGTAATCATGGTTTTCTATAGGTTTTAAGAAAATTACAAATGTTGGAAATTATACAAAATTAATTTTCAAAAATTTAAAGAAAATATGAAATTTACAAGTGCTAGAGACGTGACGCCGTTAGGATTAATCCCGAGGCCGTCTCCATACACTGTAAATAAATTCTTCTTTGTTTTCTAGAAAAAAATTCTGCACACAAATCTATTACTTACACGCAATTCTATTAGTTATTTCCTGCAAAAATACTGCATAAAACCTGAGATTAATTAAAACAATCAGCTGACATCAAGACGCTAAATATTCTAAACAGTTTATTTAATAGTAAGAAATGGTTCTTAGAAATCCGATTATGTCCTTTAACGGTTTTTTTTATGAAATACCTTTGATTGCAATTAAGACGAGGTTAAAGATAAAACAAAGCATGATCATACAATAATCCAAACATATAAAAACAAACAATAGAGAATTAAAACACACAAGACACTCCTAAAATGCATTAAATTAAAAGAATTGGGTTGCCTTCCAAAAAGCGCTTGTTTTGTTCAAGTTACGAGCCTGACTCTACCTTATTTAACAAATAAAGGAGACGGTTCCCCTACACTTAAGGTCAAGTGTGGGTGATAGTAACGGTACACACCATTATGGTGAGAAGGATACATATATTGAAAAAGTGGTTGTTGAATTATATGCTATAATTAGTGTGTTTGTTTAATCCTACCCCTTCCTAATCCAATTGGCTTAACAGGTAAACTAAATTCTCTTAAGAAATTATTCTCTATCACCTCCAAATTTGAAAAATCAACACCTAGGGATCCACTTTGTCCTAATAAACCTGGTTTAAATCTATAATGTTTCTTAGGGCTAACTATACATGGGTGATAATAGCAATATATATCCTTAGGGTGAAGATGCGCCATGTGAGGTGAAGGCGGTGTATGAATGGTTAAACTATCCGGATTATGTGATTTAATGGTGGGTAGTTTCCTCTTTTGTCTCTTAGATTTACATCTAAAGGTGAAAATTTGGTAAAAGTTAAGGCTCCGGTTCATCAACACTAGGAATTTCCCTATAACTAAGAAAAAATAGGTCATGACTACAAGAATTCAAGCCTAAATCTTCTAGTTTTGTGTGGTCCAAAGGTTCTACCTCCATCAGGATTCCTATAGTCTCTTTTACTTCTTCTAGGTAAGTCACGGGCGGTGTGTATTCCTCAAATGACGGGAGGACTTGTGGGGAACTTTGTGGGCTCGCATTTTCCGCATTATGTCAGGACTTGACGTTTTTTCATTATTCTTTAAAAAAAAAAAAAAAAATACCAGGCTTAAAGAAAAAGGTACTTTCCCTTACAAAAGGTGGACTGGGGAAAGATAGTCGGACGTGATTTGACACAGAGTGACTTTGTGAGAAAAATTAGGGTGTAATGGAAAGATGCATTTTCTGTGAGAGCTTTCGATAATTTATGACCATTAAGGGGCTTGAGATCCTCAATGTCGAGGTATCTTATGATTTTTTTGATCTTCGTGAATTTATTATTTTAATTCTTATTTCCTCCTTTAATTTCTCTACAACCTCTAAAGAGAGTCGCATGAAATCACTTCTAATAACACACATGTACTCTTCGAGTTGCCTAACTTTTTTCTTCTTGATCGAGTATGAAATTCATCACGAGATCCTTGAATGCCTCATGACAGGATGGCTCCGGCGGTAGTTGACGCGTCATGTTGCTCGTCATCCCACAAACGTTTCACACCTCCCCATTAGTGATTGCATTTTCACGAGCGCGTATCAATTTGACATTCCATAACCCCCAATAATTGCTCTATGTTGGCATTTTTGTAGTTAAGGATTCATTCTTCTAGGAAGATGGGGTCGTTCCATCCTTCTTCCTCATATCAGGCCAACTCCTCAATAGTATTCCAAGGCTTTTTGCACTCATTTTTCTCAGTTGGCCTTCGGTGGCGTAGTCTATTGTCCTTTTTAGGGTGTGATTGATGCGGTCATAGAATATTTATACTTTGAGCCAAAGATCGATACCATGATGAGGGACTTTTTGAAGTAAGTCCTTGAAATGATTCCATGCTTCAGAAAAAGATTCTCCTTGATGTTGTTGGAACCATCAGAAGTCATTCCGGAGGTTTAGCATCCTTCCTGTGAAATAATTAAGCAAGAAACGAGTAGGAAGATCATCCTAGGTTGAGATGTATCCTGTAGGAAACGTACAAGCCAATTGCTAGCTGATCGCGAATGGAAAATAAAATAATGCCAGCTCGCCTTTTCTCTATTTGCAACATCAAAGTCAAGGAGTCCACAAGTTTAGAAAAATCCTTAAGAAAGTTGTTTGGATCCATCAGAACCGAAGTTCGTGGAAAGAGCAACCGTTTATGCACCAACCGGATGGGTCCCGGATAGCAGAGGCCACTACATTGTTCCTACGCGAGCTCATGGAGTTTTGATAGACCCTCATGGCTAGGTTTGGAGTAATCTCTAAGAGTACGGATAGGATTTTTGTTTTCCATGGAGGTCAATGAAAATAAGTTACAAACAAATAACACGAAGAAAATATAGACTACAAGAAAGCTAATATACTGAAATAAAATCTCACTTGATAGGAATCAAACGAGTAGACCTAAATTAAACAATGATCGAAACCTAACTATTCCCCATGCAACGGCGCCAAAAACTTTAATGAATATTCGTCGTAGGACTACAACACAAAGTTTTATCCAACTCACCTAGCCAGTTAACCTAATCGTTGTAGAATAGTAAAGGGTAAGACTCGGGGTTTGTTATCGTTCTCTATGGAAATAGGTTGGGAAGGCTCGATAAAATCTATACAAAGGTCTACGAGGATAAGAGAATAAACTTTTTGTATTTTTATATTTTTATAAAAGCAAGTAGATATCATTGATTAAGAGGTTGGTTGGTTTTTAACTAATTAAACTAATAATAAATCTAAACTACTTGTGATAACTATATGGTAAATGAACATATTTACTTAATCATGCACTACTCCTTAGTTTGCTTCTCCTAATCTTGTTTGTAGGTCTAAAGTCTTGGATCTGTTTAGCCTTTTGTAAGACAATAGCTAACTTGAATAAATCCAAATCAACTATATGAGAGACAATAACAATGAATACAATGTGCTAATGCGGAATCTTAACACAAGTACTATGAAGAACACAATGTAAAACTTTGATATTTTCTATTGATTTCTATTAGGGTTCTCTGTTCAAACACTATGTCGTAGGGTTCCTTTATACACCAAGGAAATCCTAATGGGCTTTACAAACGCGTAAAAGGATAAAGCATATCCTTACCTAAGAAGATCCCTAAATATCTCTAAGATAAACTATTAATAACTATTCTGTTACCAAACAGACATAAACTAGACAATTCCAGTGACTAACCTATAGTAAGAATATGTGTAGTGTCACATTGGGTGTTCTGCCAGACTTAACTTAGTACTGGCAGACTTAACTATGTCTACCAGACTTAACTCTATAACTATCAGACTTAAGTCTGTTTACAATAATTCCTAACAATCCTCCCCTAACTTGATCTTCACTTATGAACTTCAAGTTTCTTTGAATATCTTCATTATGAGCTTCCTAAGGATGTTGTGAGCTTTATCTTTGGAATTATTCTTGAACTGCAACATAATGACTGTCTTGTATAAGCACTTTCTTGATTTCTATCAACAACTCTTTAAAGCATCACTTCTTGATCTTTGCACCATCTAACCTTGTAAATATCATGACCAATACTTCATAGCTACATGTACTATCTCTTTAGCAACATAAAAATAGCAACATTGACTATATGTACATCAAATCATAAAGTTTCAGTCTATTCTCATTACATACGGGTGTGTTAACTCCTGAGAGAGGTGAATCATTGAAAATTTAAATGGATTTGATGTCTCTTTACCAGTTAGCATAAACCCTATACTAGCCAAAAGTTTGGTTCATAAACCAAGTACTATGATAACCATTTCAACTCTTAGTACGTGAAACATGGTTAGTTGAATTACCATATGATTTTTAGCAAATCATCAGCTATCAACGGATTTGATATGTCTTTACCATGAGTCGTTTGCTATGGACTAGTCAATGCTTCATTGTATTAACAAGGTGCATTGATAACCTAATCGTTTTTTAGCACAATCATCTATCACGGATTTGAATCTCTTACCAGTAGTTTGTTTGCTCTAGAGTAGCAAACTCTTTTGTTTTAAAAAACATGGTGAGTTAATTACCATACATTTTTTTGTAAAAAAAACTGTCAACCATTAACAATTTTAAGAAGTCTTTACCAAAGCCGATTGCTTTGGACTAGCCAGTCTTATGCCCATTAAGCATGGAGAACTATGACGCAACTTTTTTGTGAGGTGATAGCCCAACACTTAAACCATTCTCTCTCCCATTATAGTCTACGTTCTCCAACATATATCCACAAGCTACTGATAACTTCATCCACTTTTAACACCAGCTTGCTTCCTCAAATCAGCTTCAAAGTTTATAACAAACATCCAATATATTTTCATCCAGAAGCTTCATTTAATCTTTGTGCCCCCAGTAAAGTCACTATTTGATTAGCTTCCGGTTTAAAAGATTAATCTCTAGGATACCATAAGCCCATATTAGGTTTGCCCTTAAGGTACTTAAAGATTCTCTTCACAGCATTAAGGTGTGAAGTCTTGGGAGTAACCTGAAAAACGGAAACAAGCACAACTTCTAAACATTATATCATCCCTAGAGCATTAAATACATGAGAGAACCAAACATGAATCTGTATAAGTGTACATCCACTTCACACTTCCTCATCTTTTGTCAATGCCAACTTGGTCTCCATTAGGGTATTGCATTTGTACACACATTTGTAGTTCAAACTTTTTTAGCATGAAAGCAACATACATTTTCTTAGAAATAAAAATTCCATCTATCTTTTGCTTGACTTGCAATCCAAGGAAAAATATGAGTTCACCCATAGAACTCATTTGAAATCTGCCTTTCATCAATGCCTTAAATTCATCACACCAAGACTTTCTAGTAGAGCCAACAATTGAATATCATTACATACACGTTGAACCAGCATGAAATCCTTCTTGTCCTTTTTAATAAACAAGCTTGTCAATATACTCCCTACTGTATCCATGCTTCTCTAGAAATGTTGATAGAGTATCATACCAAGCTCTAGGGAGCTTGATGTAGTCCATAAAAATCAATGTACAACCTAACAAACTATCTTAGGATGATCCGGATCAACAAAACTAGGAGTTGAGAAACATATACCTCTCATCTATAGTGGCCATACAAAAATGCACTTTTGACATCCATTAGGTAGTACTTATAACCCCATAATGAGGCCAAATGCTAAGAAATAACTTGATAGCTTCTAATTCTGCCAACATCCATCTATAACCTACTCCTTTCACATTAGGTTTTTCTTTAAGAAATTTTACATGCAGATTTACTTCTACCTTTTTGGTTACTAAATTATATACCCTAAAGGCTTTGCTATTTAGTGAGTAACCAACTAAGAAACCCTCATCACACTTTCCATCAAACTTGCCAAGCACACTTAGAGTATCTAAAATGGTAACATGGCACCCAAAAGGTCTTATGTAGCTAATAATTGGTTTGTGGCCAAACAAAAGCTCATAAGGAGTTTTGTTTTGAGGTTTAGTCACTCGTACCCTATTAAAGATATAGCAAGCAGTACTAACTGCTTCTGCCCAAAAAGTAGTTGGTAAAAGTGAGTCTGCTAGCATAGTTCTAGCAGCCTCAATTAGGGTCCTGTTCATTCTTTCAGCAACACCATTCTGCTGTGGGGTTCTGGCATTGCTATACTCTTGTTTTATTCCCTTGTTCCCACAGAATTCAAGCATATCCCTATTCTTAAATTCAGTGCCATTATCTGATCTAATGATTTTAACCCTGTGATTAAGCTGGTTTTCAATTTGTCTAATGAAGTTCTGAAGGATGCCACTAGTTTCATCCTTTGTAGCCAAGAAGAATACCCAACTAAATCTGGTACAATCATCAGTAATTACAAGGCAATAACTTGCATGATTAATACTCTTTACAGAAGTAGGCCCAAAAAGATCCATATGCAAGGTGTGTAATGGCTCAGTTATCATTCTTTCTAATTTAGCCTTGCAGGAGGCCCTGTGTTGTTTACCTTTTTGGCAGGCAACACATGTATGGTCATTTTTGAAAACCTTGGAAGGTAGACCTCTTACAAGGTTTCCCTTCACAAGTTTGTTTAAGTTTTTAAAATTTATATGACCTAACCTCCTGTGCCATAATTTAGATTCATCAGATGTGGCTTTTGCAATCAAACAAGCATAATCTTTTGTGAGAGAAGGTGTCTTCATATCAAAACTGTACATATTGTGTTGCCTAGGGACTTTTAGAAGTATCTGATTTTCATCAGGCATCTTAAAGTCAGGAGACACAACAAGACATTCAGTTTCAGTAAAAAGAACCTTGTGCTGCTTATCACATATTTGTGATATTGAGAAAAGATTAAAATGCCCAAGTTCTTTTACAAAAGACACACTATCAAAATCTAAATTACCAACTCTTATCCTACCTTTACCAGTAATGTAGCCTTTGCTACCTCCAAAGGTAACAGATCCCCCTTTGCATTCTTCAAAATCATCCAGGTGATCCTTGTTACCAGTCATGTGCCCTGAGCATCCACTATCAAATATACCTCTGTCCTCCATGTTCTTGAGTGGATGATCCTGCACATGAAAAAGAGAAATTAGTTTCTCTTAGGGACCCAGGCCTTTTCAGGCTTGGGTCTGCCTTGTGGTCCTTTAACATTTACAGTTCTAACAAAATTGGATCCACTATTATAATTGGAGTTTGGTCTTGGTTCACAAGTTTGTTTAGGTTTTTAAAGTTTATATGACCTAACCTCCTGTGCCACAATTTAGATTCATCAGATGTGGCTTTTGCAATCAAACAGGCAAAACTTTTTGCAGGACCAGGTGTCTTCATATCAAAACTGTACATATTGTGTTGTCTAGGGACCTTTAGAAGTATCTGATTTTCATCAGGCATCTTAAAGTCAGGAGTCACAACAAGACATTCAGTTTCAGTAAAAAGAACCTTGTGCTGCTTATCACATATTTGTGATATAGAGAAAAGATTAAAATGCCCTAGTTCTTTTACAAAAGACACACTATCAAATTCTAAATTACCAACTTTTATTCTACCTTTACCAGTAATGTAGCCTTTGCTACCTCCAAAGGTAACAGATCCCCCTTTGCATTCTTCAAAATCATCCAGGTGATCCTTGTTACCAGTCATGTGCCCTGAGCATCCACTATCAAATATACCTCTGTCCTCCATGTTCTTGAGTGGATGATCCTGCACATGAAAAAGAGAAATTAGTTTCTCTTAGGGACCCAGGCCTTTACAGGCTTGGGTCTGCCTTGTGGACCTTTAGCATTCATAGTTCTAATAAAAGTTGGTCCACTATTACAATTGGAGTTTGGTCTAGAGTTCCTCCAATTATAACCTGCTGAGGTCTTAACAGCAGTGCCCTAATTTCCCTTTACAGCATTGAAATAAGACATTTTTGCTGTATTTCTATCAATGGGTCTTCTCACAGGTGAATGAGATTTAGAAAAATGCCTTCTTTGATTAAATTGATTCACCTGTGGTCTTTTAGGACTAAAGCTGTTTGAGGTCCTGGTAGGTACTGGCTGTCTAGATCTAACAGTATTAACATTAGAACTACCAGTATTAACTCTAGGCCTAACAGAATTAACATTTGTCCTACCAGTATTAATATTAGGCCTAACAGAATTAATGTTTGGCCTACCAGCATTCAGTTGTACTGATCTAGGAACAAATTGATTAGCATGATTAACCCTGTTTGCATTAGTCCATACTGGTTTTGCCACCCTGTTACCAGTATTAAAAACCCTTTGTTTCTTAAACTCAGCCTCTCTTGCCATTTTCTTTTTATAATAGTCACAATCTTTGATCAAATGACTTAGGCTGCCACAAACAAAACATTTTTTCTTGATGAAAGAGTAACCTCCTAGTTCTCTTTCCATCATTTTATTCCAATTCTTTCCTTTAACTTCAGATGTCCCTTGATTTTTCATTTGTTTCCTAGGAGTTTTTACGTGTTTTACACAACTAGGTTCAACTTCTTTTGATTCATCATAAGGTAAAAAACGTACACCTTTGTTTGCAAGATTCATCAAGTTCTTCTTCACAACATTGTAAGCACGAACAATGATATCATTAAAAGTCAATGCCATGCTTAAACACGACTTAAAGAATATGATTAAACACGCCACCTGTGAAAATCAACTACAATAGTCAGATAAGTAATTCAATTGTCCTTGCGTAATCACCTTTCTCAATAAATCCAAAATGAGCCAAAATCAATTAATTATTCTTCCCTTTAAAGAAGCATTCAAGATCCAAAAACCTTCTGTGTGTGTGTTGGAACCAACCTGTTCCAAAAACAAAAACTTTCTTCTTGTGTATGTGATTCGATAACCCAAAATTCTTCTTTGTCTGATATCGTTTATTATCCAAGAACCAAAAATCCATGTATTATCCCGGATAGCTGACAAAGCTCAGCAGTCCTTTCGAAGGATACGGATAACACTAGCGGAACGTTTCCACAAATAGCAGCGGTACCTATTGATCTTTCAAAAGCTGTATTTGATCTTCAGTGAGCTGTACTTTAATATATAGAGAAATACCTAGAAATTACATGAATGAGAATTACCTTCGGAACAGTACCTTTTGAGACAGTACCTTCAAGTACTCGAACAGATGCTTTCTTTCATTCTGTATAACTGTATGCTCGGCTGAAAAGAGAATAGAATGAATAATTCCTTCTCACATCAAACAGCATATTCCATTTGCACATGTATTCACACGTGAAGTACTTCTTTTGCTTCCAGAATTAACAAACTCCATGAACATTCGAACCATGAAACTGCTTGTTTTGAATTAGGGTCATAAAGAAAAACCTAAAAATTAAAAATCAAACACCCAATGTTTCCAAGCATGCAAACGACATGTATTCACGAAGTCCACCAAGTAATAATAACAAACCTTTAAAGCATCCAAGAATGATCATTCCAGCAACATAACTTCTAAACGAAACCTTAGAATCTATTTTCTGAAAAACCCTTCTGCAGCAGACTTTTAGAATTCATTTAACTTTTGAATAAAAGCTCCAATTGACGATCCCTCCGTAAAGGAATTGTAGCTATGATATACCAAAGAACCTCCAGCGTAATAATTCTTTAAGAACGCAACTTAACGAATGAGAAAACTCCTTTGCAAAACCGCTTTGAAAGAAAAATACGAAAATAACCAAAATTGAGTTTTCTTAGACATCAATCAGACAAATAAAACCTGATATCCTAGACATCAACGAGCACGAGCTCTGATACCACATGTAAATCGTTTAAAGCTCAACAGATAGTTTATAGATAATACAAGTAACACGCCTGCGGAATAAAAAAGAAAAGCAATATTATCAACCAAGGATTCATTATTGAACGTATACTCCAAATTACCACCAATATAACTTGGGGCTACACCTAACTACTAATTGTGTACTAACTAACTAACTAACTAACTACTAACTAACTTGTGTACACACACACACACACCTTTACTATTTGACTCTCATCATTGCGAATGTATCTAAGGAAATATAAAACTATACGCCTATGATATCTTTATATAAGGAGAGATCATGGCTTACAAAGGAAGTAAATCAATAGATAAGGAATCTATTTAAATCATATTAAATCACATGTAAATACTCTTCCTAGTCCTTTATCTCTGTAAATCTTTTGACCAAATCTTCATAATTCTTCAATCATTCCATCATTGGTAGAATTACATAGTGATGCCGATTTAGACCTTTTTGTTTCATACTTTTATTATTTTTTCTCATCAAATCAAGAATCGCCAATAACAGGTTCTTAACAGCAGATCCCCAATTGCCCTTTACAAGCATGAGAATGATACAATTGTGCTGTATTTTTTTGTAAAGGGTCTTCTAATAGATAAATGTATTTAGAAAATGCCTTCTTTGATTAAAATGATTCACATGTGGTCTTTTAGACTAAAGCTAATTTGAGGTCCTGGTATGTACGTAATTGGCTGTCTAAAGCTAACAGAATTACCAATAAGAATTTAAACAGTATTACACTCGCCTAACAGAATTAATAATTGTCCTACCAGTATTAAATTAGTCCTAACAAATTAATGTTTGGACCTACCACAGTATTAAGTCTTCAATATTGCATATAATGTTTTGTAATCATCAAATTATAATTCCCAACAATCTTCCCCTATTTGAGATTACAAAACAATCTTCATGTATGAAACAGCCTTCAAAGCTTCCCCTTGAATTAAGATCTCCTTGAACATGCCACCATAATAATAAGCTGCAATCATGAATCTTTGGTATCAGAGCTTGTAATAGACTTAATACTGGTAGTATAATAGTTAAGTCTGGTAGTAATAGTTAGTTCTGTTAGTATTAATACTGGTAGTATAACAGTTAAGTCTGGTAGTAATAGTTAGTTCTGTTAGTATTAAGTTAATACTGGCAGTACTAAGTTAAGTCTGGCAGTATTAAGTTAGTACTAGTAGTCTTAGCAGTACTAAAGTTAGTACTGGTCATAGTTAGTTATGTTCATAGTTAAGTCCTGATTTTGGAGCAGACACATCTTTTTCATTTGTTACTTCCAACCTTGACTTAGACATCTCATTTGGTTCACTTAAACTTTCTGATTCAGTCTCAAAAGAGTGCTCAGAGGTATTTCCACAAGATCCTTCACTGTCATTTGATTGACAGGTAGAATGCTCAGAAGAATTGTCATCTGACACACTAATTTCAGGTTTTTGAGGACCCTTTTTACCATAAACATACAAAGAATCATCAATTTCCTCTTGTGGTTTAGGAGTATAATCTCCACTTAAAGGAGGTGGGACACCTTTAAAATCATTGGTCTTTGTAAATCTACTGTACGAAGGTTTTCCTATTGAATCCTCTTTTGAACACTTAAAGACAGAAAAATTCATTTCTTCCTCATAACTTAGAACCTCATCATTAGATTGTATTTCAAACCCTAAGCCAAGTTTATCATTTGAACTCATGCCAGAATTAATTAATCTCCAAAGATTCTTGGAAGAATCTTTCCATGAATCTACTGTTTTCTGCAATTGTTCCTTTTCTTTTACAGCTTTCATTCCTATTCTCCTATATCTTTTAAGCTTTTCATCTTTTTCATGTATTTCATTAGCTTGAAATGCAAGCTTTTCATTTAGAGAAAGTTGCTGTTTTTGAGAAGTAACAAGTTGAGCTTCTAGTTTCTTAACAGCTTGACTATAGGCAAGTATTTGTGCTTCTTGATCACCTAACTGATTCATTTGTTCATCACACAGTGTTTTAAGCTTATTATATGAATCAATGCAAGTTTTAGAACACAAAGATACCTCATTGCTTGAGCTGATAGCCATAAGTGCATGATTTGTTTCTTCAGCTTCAGTATGTTATCCCCAATTGACAATCCCATCATCATTGTCAGCAAACCCATCTGATTCTTCTCTTGCTTCCCAGCTTCTTGATGTTGATAAAGAGAATCTCTCTTCTTCGTTCCATCATGTATCCCTTTTGTAGTACATTCCCTAGCAAAATGACCAGTGTTGTGACAATTGAAGCACTCAAGCTTCTTTTTGTCAAAGCCAACAGGCATTTTTCCATCCACGTGAACTCTCCTTCCTGTTTTCTTATAGAACTTCTTCATTCGAATAGCAATCATTGCTATTTGCCAATTGATGTCCATCTCTTCAATATCTACATCATTAATCTGTTCCAAATCTTCATGAAGTAAGTCAAAATCCTCTGTTTGTTTGGCAAAGAGGGAATAGATTACTTCATCAGCAAAACCAGCAAGAACTTCTTTTTTAAGAATGTTGGTTGAAGAAGTAGAAGGAGTGCAAGAGCTGTATGCACCAGAAAAACCAGACTTAACCTTATTAGTGCTACTTTTGCTTTGTGAAACAAAAGCAACATTTTGAGCACTTGAAGATGTTTTTAAAGCACCTTGAATTTCTTGCTCAAACACTCTAAGGTTATTGTACAAATCATCAATAGATAAATTGTCGATCTCTGGATTAGTTCTCATTGTCATTGCCAGATTGGACCATGTTGAAGGCAAAAATCTAAGAAACTTATGATTTGCATCTTCTGTTGATACTTCAGCACCATGAGCTTCCAATTGAGAAAGTAACTGTTGAAACCTGTCATATCCCTTTTCTAGTCCTTCAGAATTGGATATCTTGAATGCTTCAAACTGTTGTTTGAAAACAGCCTTCTGCATTTTCTTTGAATTTGCATTACCACCAAACCTAGTTCTGATGGCTTCCCAGATCTCTTTTGCATCATCCATTCCATGAAATCTTCTCATATGTTCTTTAGGAATGGCCATCAGCAAAATATTCTTAGCCTTCCTCTCCTTTTCAACAGCTTGAATCTCTGCAGCAGTAACTGGTGAAAGTACTCGAACAACACCATCCTTTCCAATTGAAATTCTCTTCTTGGAGTTACCATTCTGAATTACCTTCCATACTTCATTGTCAATGTACTCAAGGTAATGCTCCATCTCCATAGCCCATATATCATACTCCTCCTTCTTCAGAATTGGGAGTTTGATATTTGAGATAGCAGTTGTTTGAGGAATCACTTGTTGTTGTTGTTTAGGTGCAGTACCAGTGTCTGATGCATCTTCATGGTTTGATTCTTCACCATCACTGAGATGTTGTGAGAAATCATCATTGGCAGGTTGAGACATTTTGTATAGAATTGTAGGAGAGTGTTTGTTTGTGATCTAGTGATTCTTCTTTCTCAGAGTCCCTCTAAAGGCTCTGATACCACTTGTAGGTCCTTGGTATAGGATCTGACTAGCCTTTGTAAGATGATAGATAACTTGGATAAATCCAAATCAACTATATGAGAGACACTGACTATGAATTATCAAGTGTTAATGCGGAATCTTAACACAAGAATAAAGAAGAAATGATAATACTAAAATGCTATTAAGCTCTATGCTTCTATTGATATTTCAATCAAAACGTACATAACATTGTGCCTTAGGGTTCCTCTTATACACCAAGGAAACCCTAATGGGCTTTACAAGTCAAAGGATAATACATATCCTTTCATAAGATATCTCCTAAGATATCTCTAAGATAACTATTACTATTCAGTTACATAAACAGACTTAACTATAAACAGAACTAACTATGACCAGTACTAACTCTAGTACTCTTAGTACCGCCAGACTTAACTTAGTACTGCCAGTATTAACTCAATACTAACAGAACTAACTATTACTACAAGACTTAAATGTTATACTACTAGTATTAAGTCTGTTACAATCTATTTTCCCAACAATTTAACTCATTAAGTGTTGCCATGGATTGGATCCTATTGTTGTTACCACTGTCCTGCTCTACATCTAAGCTAGAAGCAGTAGTGGCAGCCCTTTTCATTTTTTCTTCCCACTCCTTATAGACAGTCTCATCTGCAACAAGATTTAATAGGTCCATTAGACTGAGATATCTCAGTGGTCCTTATGGCTTTCCTAGGTTTGTGGGTCTTTTTGGGTTGATACGATGATGGAACAATGATTGGTTTCTTTATTGTAGAGTTGAGTAAATGTGGATGTAGGTTGGGGATCAGTGGGTTGTCCTGACCCTTCATCCATATCTACTTGATGTTTCAATCACTTTCATTCAATCTCAATTGACCTCACCTCAAATAATGCTTTAGAGGTTAAAAATTTTCTCAGCAGTTGTAACTCTAATGATATCCCAGTTGTACTAACTTTGGCTCAGAAGTACTAACTTTTGCCTGGCAGTACTAATTTTCTGCCTAGCAGTATTAATCTTACAACTATCAGTTTTAACTTCAAACCTCATTAATCATGACTACAATAAATTTTAGCTTCAAAGATTGAGTAATCCAATGCTAGCAATCAAAAAGTTAAACCTGCTAACATGAAACACCTTTGTGAGAAGATCTACAACATTATGGTCTGTGTGAATCTTGATCACTTGAATCAACTTCTTCTCATAAGAATCTCTGATGAAGTGGCGCCTAATCTCTATGTGCTTGGTTTTAGAGTGAAACACTGGATTCTTCACAAAACAAATGGTGCTTTCATTATCAATGTAAATCTTGGTGTTCATGAAGTTGAACACATAATCAAGCATTTGACTTTGAATCCATAACACCTGTCCATAGCAATTAGCAGCAACAACATACTCTACTTCAGTAGTAGAATTGGCTACTATAGTCTTCTTCGTACATTACCATGAAATCAACCTCTTGCCAAGAAATTGACAACCTCCTGTTGTGGATTTCCTGTCAAGACTAGCTCCAGCATAATCACTATCAGAAAAGGCTTCCAAGTTAAATGGTGAATCTCTAAGATACCAAAGGCCCAATTTAGGTTGACCCTTTAAGTATCTAAAGATCCTCTTCACAGCATGAAGATGTGACATTTTAGGAGTAACTTGGAACCTTGAACAAGCACAAACAACAAAAGTTATGTCTGGTCTAGAAGCTGTTAGGTACATTAATGATCCAATCATAGATTTGTATAAATGAACATCCACACTATCAGCTTCTTCATCCTTGACCAATGCCTTGTTAGGTTCCATGGGAGGGCTTGCTGTCTTTACAGTGGCAAAATTAAACTTCTCTAATATTTCAGCCACATATTTGTCTTGGCTAATGAAGATTCCATCCTCCTTCTGTTGCACTTTCAATCCTAAGAAGAAAGTGAGTTCCCCCGTAGAACTGATCTGGAATCTCTTGTGCATCAAACCTTCAAACTCATCATATAAAGACTTCTTTGTGGAACCAAAGATGATATCATAAACATACACCTGTACTAACAAGATATCACATTTGTCCTTCTTGGTGTACAACGTCTTATCTATAGTGCCTCTTCTAAATCTATTTTCAATCAAGTAGGTAGACAATGTCTCATACCAGGCTCTAGGAACTTGATGTAGACCATATAAAGCTTTTTCTACCTTATACACTTTGTCAGGAATCTGTGGATCTTCAAAACTAGGAGGTTGGAAAACATATACCTCCTCATCAATAGTACCATATAAGAAGGCACTCTTCACATCCATCTGGTACACAATGAATCCCATAAATGATGCATAGGCCAAAAATAACCTGATTGCTTCTATCCTAGCAACAGGAGCAAAAACCTCATCATAATCAATTCCTTCTTCTTGTGTAACACCCCCATTTTAACAAATATAGTAGCGAAAGCTAATCTGGGGTATTACTTCATAGTACAACATACATAATCATAGAAAACAAATCATAAAGAGACATTTTTGGAAAAATTTAGTTATCATTCATTTATTCATCAGAGTTTTACAAAAAGAGAGGTCCCAAAATCTAGAAACATAAAGTTTGAATGATAACAGTTTAGCCATCTTCAAGTCCGTACCACTTCATGCCATAAGTTGCACAATTTCCTGAGATAAACATGTAAAAAAGGTCAACACAATGGTTGAGTAAAATTCATAGGTTTATGATAAATAGTTTGAATATAAGTCATAGTGGGTTACGTTGTTATACACCCATAGTTTGTAACAATTGCATATACAATTATTATGGAAAAACAGTATTATTGCCCTAAGCTCATGACATCAATACGTTAACATGGAAATCACCGTAGTGCATTGGTTGAGGAACAAATGTCCTCGTGGAAAGGTAACTTGCCAAGGTTACCCATTAAGTCAAATATAGTGCTATTGGTACCAAAAGTATAGGCACACCAACAGGAGTCGTCACACCCTGATAGATCTATCCATAATATTCACGTTCACTCGCAAGTGACTAATGGTTCATGATTAAGAAATATTGGCAGTGGAAGGTACTTAGGCAATAATAATCTGGCATACAGTTGGAAAAACACTTGCATTCATGGTTTAAGCATGTATCCCTCTCGCGAGTTTATAAAGTATTCAAAAGATTTAAAATGTGAGGCTATGAACTCACCTTAACAGGAAAATCTGATTGATGGCAAAAGTATATCAAATGAAAGTAACAGCTACGTCACGCAACCTGGGGTAATATGTCAAGTCTTAGTGTGATGGTTTATGTTTCAAAACTTCATGAAGTTTAACATTTGATTTATTAATTTATGGAAATATTGTATCACTGTTCGGGCCATCATAATTCAGAGGTCATGTAGTAAATGTTTGAGAAGCCAGGACACTTTAAATCGTAAATCCAACAAACTCGTCAAAACGTATACCCAAATGAAACCCCTTACATGAAGCTCCTTAGTAACGTGATATGTTATAGTTTTATGTTTTCTTCAAAAGCTAGTCGATGATAAATTACGTTAAATATATAACGAAATTGGTTTATAATATGTCGACTGATGATTAATAACGATAAATGTGTCGGGTTTTAATAAAATCAAGTTTTATATTATTAATATATAAAAATATTATATTTTATATTTTTAAGTTTACAAAATTGGCAATATATACCCTTGATTTATATACTTTTTACAAATTGAATCCTTTAATATATATAATTTAAACCTTTAACTTTAAAACATAGCAAAACAGCCCCTTGTAGTTATAACTTTTAGGAAAATGACATTTTCAGCCCCTCTAGTTATAAATTTTAGAAAGTTACGATATATACCCCTATGCATGAAAATATTTGCAAATCAAGTCCCAAATTCATAATTTTGATATTTTTGAAATCCAAAAGAGTTTTTCAAGTTATAGCTTATTAGAATAAGCTAGAATAAGTAGAGTTTACGAGCCTATAGCTTATGGAAAGGGCGTATGAGCTTAAAAACAAAAAATGGGTGCGTATGGTTTAGGAAAACCAAAAACTCATGGGTTTGTGATTCAAAGGATCAAACAAGAGTTTATATAGGATCTTATAGAGCTTATGAAAGATTTAAAACAGATTATGAGCTTATGGAACAAGGTGAGGACTTACAAACTTGAAAACAGGTCAAAAAGGAGGGTTTTTGGGTTCGTGTAGCTTGGAGACGAGTTCTATGGATTTTTCCTTGGAATCCTTGGTTTCTAAACACACCTTGGGACTTCTATACTTCTGCTAGTGCAAGGCTAGAGCAAATTTTTGAGGTGGAGAGGTGTTTTTGGAATGAATGAAAGTGTGTGTTTTGGTTCGACTGTTTATAGGCAAGAACTAACTTGGTGCCCAAGTTCTATCTTGATGTGGTAGCTTAGTTATAGATTAGTGATTCATGGCAGCTACTATGGTGACTAAGGAAGGCTAGGGAGTGACTATTGTGAGCTAGAGTGATAGCATAACAAGGTGAAAGGAGATGGAGAAGTTAGGGTGATGACTAGGGGTTTCAGAGACTTGGTAGCCAAGTTGGGTGACAAGGTGGTGATGGAGGTGCTTGTAAGGTGCTGGAGTGATGGTGATGTGGTGGTGAGGTCATGGTGATGAAGGTGGTGGTGAGTCATGGAGGAGCTTGAGGTGTTTATTTAGTTTATACATGGCTGTTTTTGGACAGCTAACATCAGTCCTGGTAATTTGGGTGCCATTTACAAATTGTAATTCTAATCAACCTCAAACCAGTGAGCATGGTTAGATATTTGAGTCCTCTACAACTTTTAGTTTTATATATTCAGGGGTTACTATACAAAAATCTAGAGATAACAGCCATTTACTACAGGTGTGCAGAATTTTTGCACCTTTGCCATTTCGGCTATAACTAATTCATCCGACATCAAATCGGGGTGATTCAATCAGCAAAATGATCATAATACATAGGGATACAACCTAGTGTTTTTACTTAATACCTAGAACCTACTGATTTTACCCAGATCCTATGTTTTATTAACAGATTAGATTCTAAAAACTATAAACTAGTTTAAGGTGTAATGGGCTTGCTATGGTTTTATGATTTTGGTTTAGGGTCAGATGAATTAAGGTTTTAGGATTAGGGTTTAGAATGATTTAGGGATTAGGTTTAGGGTTTAGGAGTTGTGCATTGGGTGTTTGTACCTTGTGTTAAAGTGGTGGTAAGATATAAACATGATTTAGGAGGTAAAATGACCTAGTTTGTATTTCATGCATAATTGACTTGTACATTGAGCTTTAGAAGGTTGTACTAGGGTTTAGGAGGGAAAAGATATTCAAAAGTTTGGCATTGTAACTTGTACACATGCTTTGAACATTTGTACACTTGTTTTGACATGTAATTAGGGTTTTTGGAATAAACATTAACATATAATGCTTGTTTTGGAATAACGTTGTAAATGGTACGTTAAATGGATAATGTACATGGTAAAAATGATATTTAAACATAGACTTGACATATTAGGATGTTTACATAATGTAAACATAGTTGTAGTTGGCATTAGTTGTTGCGTGAGCTCGTTTACTTTAGTTATGTAAACTATGTTACATAATGGAATAAAGCAAAAAATTTCCCTATACAAAGGTGGTATATACTTTAATAGATGGATAGTACATTGCATCTAATTTAATAGATGGATATTTACATTGATGAAAATTACAAGTTGTTATAACTTGGGTATAACCTTGTGTAACCAGTCTTGCCTTATTTCTCACTACAATCCCTCTCTCGTCCTTTTTGTTTCTAAAGACCCATTTTGTTTCAATGGCCCTCTTGCCATTAGGTAGATTAACCAGTGTCCAAAACTTTTGAAGTTGAAATTGAAAAAGCTCCTCTTGCATTGCTTCTATCCAGCTTGGATCTTCTAGAGCTTGAATCACTTTCTTGGGTTCCATTTGAGAGAAAAAACATGCAAATAAGTAGTTCTGATAATCTTTGTGATTTGTTCTCCTCTGCTTATTAATGTAACATACCATAGCATGTTCTTCAGGAATTTTGGTCATTCTCCTTGTTTGAATAGCTGAATTAAAGTCTCCAATGATTTGGTGTTTAGGATGATCCTTGTCAATTTTGGTTATGGGAATAGGACTGACATTCATGGTTGTTTCTAAGCTGTTTAGATCAGCTTCTGCACCTACATCTTCATCATCATAAGCATTAACAAAAATTCTAGTATCATCTATTAGAGTCACATTTGAAACAGGTGGAAGTGTAAATGCATTTTTGAAAGGAGAAAATCATTCAAATAGATGTTCCTCAAATGCATTAAAAGCTTTAGCAGCATTAACTGGTGATGATAGATCATCATCAATGCAAGATGGTCCAACAGTACTAACAGTATTAATACTATTAGTGCTGTTAGGGTGTAAAGTTTGTTTTTGAAGTAGCCTTTCAAACTCACTTCTTGTGGCTTGAACATCCTCCCCATTGAAGCTCTACTTTCATCTACTTTTGTAGGCTTCATTCCAGAATCTTCTTCACTATCCTTAGGACCTTGAGAGATTAATGGACCAGTTGTGCGGAAAGGTATTAGGATGAATTCTTGTTTAGGTACTGTCTTCTCCTCAGCTTGATCTGTAACAATGTAATATCTAGTTCCTACAATACCATTAGTTTGTTTTCCTACAACAACTGGCACATAGTTCATAGATATTGCCAAAGAATCAACATCAAAATGCCAGTTTGATCCATTTCCTGTCACATTAGATGTATTTTCAAGAAATCTAATGTTTAAGGTCTCATCAATTATCCTGGTCATCTTGTTAAATACTCTCATGGCCTTTCTAACTACAGAGTACCCAACAAAAAATCCCTCATCAGGTTTTACATCAAACTTACCTAGATGATCCCTAGTATTTAAGATGGTAACAAGATACCCAAAAGACTTCATGAAGTCTATCAATGGGGCTCTTCCATGAATAAGTTCATAAGGTGTCTTGTTATGAGGCTTAATGACTAAGACCCTATTTAGCACATAGCAAGCAGTATTAACTACTTCAGCCCAAAAGGTGGTTGGCAAATTAGAGTTAACTAACATAGTTCTTGCAGCCTTTATCAGTGTTCTATTCCTCTTCTCAGCAACACCATTCTGCTATGGAGTCCTAGCAACACTGAATTCCCTCTTAATACCCTTCATTTCACAGAACTGATTCATTACACTATTTTTGAACTCAGTTCCATTGTCATATCTGATAACTTTTACTTTATGGTCTAGTTGATTTTCTATTTCAGTTATGAATGTCTTTAATATCCTACTAGTTTCATCCTTAGTGGCCAAAAAGAATACCTAAGAAAATCTACTAAAGTCATTAGTGGCAACTAGGCAATAAGACTTTTTTCATTAAGCTCTTAACATTTGTAGGACCAAATAGGTTCATATGAAGTATATGTAAGGGTTTGATGATAAAGTTCACAAGTTTGGTCTTACATGAGGCTTTGTGTTGCTTTCCTTTCTGCAAGCAACACAAGAATGGTCATTTTCAAAGATCTTTAAAGGCAAACCTCTAACAAGGTTTCCTCTTATAAGTTTGTTCATGTCTTTAAAGTTTATGTGGCCAAGCCTTATATGCCATAAATTGGATTCATTAATTGTGGCCTTAGCAAAGAGGCAAGTTAAACCTTTAGTGGGAACAACACTCTTTAGGTCAACACTGTATATGTTATCCTTTCTTGGAACTCTCAGCAAGACTTGACTTTCATCAAGTAGCTTAAAGTTAGAAAATAAGACAAGACATTCAGTGTCAGTAAAAAGAACATTGTTCTTTTTGTCACCCATTTGTGACACACTGAACGGGTTATACTTAAGCTCCTTACAGAAGTACACATCATCAAAATCTAATGTTCCAGTTTTGAATTTACCTTTTCCATATATTCTACCTATAGCAACCCGTAATTTTCATCAATGTAAATATCCATCTATTAAATTAGATGTAATGTACTATCCATCTATTATATGATATACCACCTTTTACAGGGAAATTTTTTCGCTTTATCTCATTATGCAATGTAACTTGCATTTCTAAAGTAAACGAGCTCACGCAGTGACCTATGCCTATTCTATCTATGTTTACATCATGTAAACATCATAACATGTCAAGTAAACACACTAATATCATTTATAACATGTACGTTATCTATTTAACGTAGTTTTCTCGACGTTAATACCAGAT